>PVLD010006473.1:0-100355 GCA_004027595.1 Dinomys branickii | reverse complement strand
CAGCGTCTGGGACTTTCCCACGTCTCGCCCCGGCAGCCTGGTCCGCCCTACCACATCTCCCCCGGCATCTCAGAGAAATAAGCCCAGTTTAAACTTCCCAGCCGAGGTTCCGGCATTCACGCTCACCAAGTCTGTCTCGAGCTGGTGGTGTTTATTAAGGAGGTTCGCTCCCTTGCTGCTCACCCGGTCGCCATCTTCCTGAGTTCCCTCGAATCCCGGCTGGCTGTCTTGAGCAAGTAGTCTTTAATACTGTCAATCCAGTGAGAGTGATACATGGTTCACAACTGATGAAACTGCTTCTTGGTAGAATTGACTCCTTCCCCTGGGCAGCTAGGAGACCCAGAGGAGTAACTACACTGGCATTTTTAGAAGACATTAGCTGAAGTCTTGTCACAATTTTTTCTTAAGAATTGGGAGCCCTCTGTGCACTGAAGGCTGCTTTTTCTACTAACAGGCTACTTGACATACAGTACCTTTCGCATATCCCGACTCCTATAAAAGTTTCTCCACTTTGCAATGCCCTTTCGTGAAATTCTTTATACATATGAATACCAGGTTCATTTGAAAGCTGTCAATAGCATGGGACGTGTGTAGAGGGTCCTCTCAAAATGTACACTTCACTACCGTAAAATGATATCTTTCACCTTAGTAAATCTCTGAGTAGGCTTTGTTCCACCAATGGTTATTTGCCTTAAGACCTTATCATCTCTTTTGACTGTAGCAATAGCTTTGTTCTACTCTTTAAAAGGAAATTGGGGGAAGGAATTGAAGTGCATTTCAGAATTTGCTTCTACTATTTTATCTGTGAAAGTATCATATAATTATATTTCATTTCTTTTTGCAGATTGGCAAGTTATGTGCTCATTCTCAACAACGCCAGTATAGATCTGCTTATTATCCTGAAGATCTGTTTATTGACAAGAAAGTATTAAAAGTTGCTCATGTAGAACATGAAGAAACTTTATCTAGCCGAAGAAGGTGAGAGACATTTGTTCTGTATTTCAGCATACAGTTAGAAATTGTGTTTTAAAGTCAGAAACTATTGGAATGAAGTTTCGTAAGTATGTATTATTTAGCCCTTTAAGCAGAATGCTTAATTAAATGCTATCATCTGTCCATGCATAAAACAAAGTCATTGTATTATATTTAAACCGTATTTAAATGTAAAGTATCTAAACAGCTAGTAGAGTGACACAGGGTAGTATGGGCTTTCCTATCCCAGACGCTTTTCTAGTTAAAATATTTTCTGCTTACAATTAGGTCTCACAGTTTCATGGCTCAGTTTGTGGCTTTTCGCATTACTAACTTGAGTAGGGGTTAAGTTCTCTAGAAAGACTTTAGCAGGACGCACTCGTGACTCCCACACATATAAACACTGTACACTGTATGCACACATTTAAAATGATAAAGGATCTGGTTCATATTTCATAAAACAACAGTTAAGGGACAAAATATAAGTTTTATTCCCTTTATTGTTATTCCCCATCAGAGTTCGTTCCAACCCTTTTCTAATTTCTTGGTTATGATTCGGGGATAGAAGTCATATAGAAAACCCAAAACAACTCAAGAATTACCTTACTCAAAGGATTGCACCTGTAGCCAATCTTGGCTCAAAATGAGCCCAGCCTGAATTCTCCTTCCTGTTAAGTTTGAGTAGGTTGAAATAAATTAGTCTATAGATGGAAAATTAAGAAATGAATTAAGTAACACCTCAGATTTGGGCTAAATTATTCCATTCCTCTCAATTTACTGTAGGAAGGTTTGAAATGATGATTTTGAGTCCTATATGGTACAATTTAGGATGAGAGAAAGCAGTACTGCTGCATAACAGAGGATCCTCCCAGGAGGAATTTCAGAAAGTCTTGTTTTCTTTTGATAAATTCCAACCTAATGGATTGCTAAAGTCCCAAGAGCAGGCCTTTTAAAGTATGATTTCGGGACCCCTGGGAATCCCAGAGAGCCTTTCAAGGTGTTTGTGAGATCTTTTTTTTTGCTGTGTGAAGCTAGAGTTTCTTCATATACTTCAATGAAAACAATGCATTCCAACAGATAAAATTTAGTAGTCAGTAGAAAACCTGTCTCCTATCAAGCCAGACAGTAAAAATATCCCGTAAAAATGAAAACTGTTACGTTTCTCATTAATATTTTTCATAAAAATGTTATTTATACAAGCCTGTTATGGGTCTATAATTTGTACTTTTAAATTAAAAATAGATGTGAAAATTGTTTCTCTGTTTTAATATCTAAAATAGTAAAAATTGATAAATATATACCATATAAACTAAAGCTTTGGGGGATCCACAATAAATTTTAAGAGTTGAAGGGGATTTACTCATTATCTGTTGCTACATAACAAATTAACCTTAACTCAAGAAAATTATTTAAAACAACAAACAAGTATTATCTCACAGTTTTGTGTCTGTTATAAATGTGAGAATGGCTTTAGGTGGTAGTTCTTAGAGTTCCAATGAAATTTCATATTTCACTCAAGATATTGTCCAGGCCTGTAGTGGTTTGTTCCCGATTTTTTTTTGGCTTTTATTTGGTTTTGTTTTCTTGTATTGTATTGTGCTGGAAATTGTGCCCAGAGCCTCACTGATGCTAGGCAAGTGCTCTACCACTGAGCTGCATCCCTAGCTCAGGACTGCAGTTTTGACTGAAGCAAGAAGATCCATTTCCAAAGTAGTTCACTTAGAGATTTAGCAAGTTAGTGCCCTTGTTGGAAGGAGACCTCAGTTTCTCACCACACAGACGTCACCAATCACCTCACAGCATGGAGTTGGCCTCACTAGAATAAGTGATCTGTGGAAGAGAGAAAGAGGAAGCTGTGATATGTTTAATGACCTAGTGCTGGAAATGGCACACCATCAATTCTCACATTAAAATTCATGGAAAAGGCACATTGCCATTAACCTCCCTCAAAATATTTCCCTTCATTTCAAACACATTTATCCCATCATTTTTGCCACTTCCTGCAGCAATTCTGGACGTCCTCTTTCATGTATGTCTTTATGAGGTGTTAATTCTAATACATACTTAAGGGGGAGGGGAGTTAAACTCTACCTCTTGAAGGGACAGATACCAAGGAATTTGTGGATGTATTTTAAAACCCCGACAGGCCTCCTGATGTCAAAATGTTTGAGAACTATTTTTCCATATCTTAAGAGTTCTTTGGAAGTTTTTTTTAATCTCTCTGGGAATAAAATAACTAAACCATATATCTAGGCTCTGTTTAGCTCCTGCCTGTTCTCTATTGTTTTCCTCTACCGCTTTCACCCTTGGCCTGAACCACCTAAGAAATTAACCTCAACCTCTGTAAGGCATTGATCTTGAACTAGTGCAACTCCTTCTATATTTGACTAAAATGAAGTGTGTGTGTGTGTGTGTGTGTGTGTTGTGATCAAAATACACAATGAATGTTTAAATTGAAAATATATATTCCAGTAAAAGACATAGTGCCATTAACTCTCCTCAAAATACTCACTGTCACTTTAAACACTTTTAGCCCATCATTCTTTCCACTTTCTAAAGCAGTTCTGGAAGTCCTCTTCAATGAATGTCTCTACAAGATGTGATTTTTAAAAAGTGCCCTCCAACAGAAAGGCGGGCTTGTGAGAATGTTACAGTGTGTCTTTCGCCGCCTTATTCACCAGATCTGCCACTGTGGCACTTTTGGCTCTTTGTCAAAGTCAAAGAGGAATGAAAGGTAAATGTTTTGAATGAGTTCAGAATATGGAGGCAGCCCTGAAAGCCCAACTAAAGATACTCATAGAAGATGCTTCCCGAACTGTTTCAGAAAGTGCCAAGAATGATAGGATAAAGGGGTTAAAATTAAAAGGGATATTTCAAGGTGTCTTTTACTTTAATAAATCATTTTTAACTTAAACATTCAGCATATTCTTTGTCACACCTCATACGTTTCTTCAACAGAAATTTATTAAACACTTATTAGTGCTAGAATGCATGCGGAGTAGTGAAAATGCCAAGACAAAGCCTCTTCTCCCCAGAACAGTCTAATGGGGAAATAGATTTAGGTATAAAAGATGCCAACATAGTTGCGTAAGTGCTAAAGGAAGAAAATGTGCAGAGCACGCAAGCATCCTAAATTGAAAGACAGCCTTTCTCTGTCCAGGGGAATTATCACAGTGGCTTCATGAAGGAAGTGGCATATGGATTTCTAGCAGAATGGCATGTGGAGCTTTTTCAAAAATAAACACACCAACCCAGGCTTATTTTGGAATTATCCTGTCTACATGTACAGTTTTTATGTTATCAGTTATAGCTTAAAATAAAAATATATAAAATCTTCTAAAAGAAAGAAATTAGTCTGTCCACTTAGACACGTTTATAAGTGAGAGGCTTATTGTGGCCCTGCTGCCATGGCTTCTGTCTTGGGCTCTATGGAACCTAATCCCTTTCAATCTTACCAGACCAAACAAGAACCAATGAAGGGGTTTTTGTCTGGGCAACCAGGTAGTATTCTTGTTTAGATTCATTTGTGAACTTATAGCTAACTTCCAAACAAAAGAAAAGATAGCAAGAGAAATTGACAAAATCTGTAGGCTCGAGTAAGTGGCATTTGGGTGTTGGAATCTTGAGCCTGCCCCATGATGTTTCTCATTTTTTTTGCAAACTGAAGCATTAGAGGCTGAATTCTCTGGCAGAAGTAAGCAAAACACAGGAGACAGTCTGACTTTAGTTTAACTCCTTTAGTCACTGTAAACCCTTAGGGAGAGGGGCAAAGTGGGAGTTAATATGATCTCTTGCTAAATGCACTGCCCCCTGCTCTCTGGCGTTATTAGAAAGGGTTGCTTTGGCACAGTGTTAGTACCTCTATCTATTTCTCAGTGTGTTCTGCACAGCATTTCACACTGTCCAGAAGAATGTGTGTGTGCCTCCAGCATCCCCCACACCCATACCCACACTCCATCCTAGTGGTTGAAAAGATGATAATTGGAAAAAACCCTATTGTAGCACTGTCTGCAGAGATTGTGAGTAAGCCATCTGAATCAGATTGTGAGTTGAAAAGCCTTTTGCTTTATTAAAACACACAAAGAAATGCAGGATTCCTTTGGTAGCATTGAGGAGTCATCTGTTTGTTTTGTCTGCCCCCAACTGGGTAGTTTGCAACACACAACTAATCTTAGAATAGCTTAGTTCACTTTAAAGGCAATTTTATACTCAACTGGTGGTCTATATATGCGACTCAGGGTTACGTTAAGGGGTCACTACTGAAAATGTCTGTCATCAGATTTAAAGCAGGGAGGGTTCCACAATATGCACAGGTAGTGTAATCAAAACAGAAGCACTCAGCTTCAGAGCTCTTTGCATGCCTAATATTTTCAGCACACTCAGTTCTTATCCTCTCTCTCCTTTACTTTCCTGTCTCCTTCACCACATCCCATGTGATACTGTTTAACCTTGTCATTTTTGTATACCAAACACTGTTTGGTAGAATATGTAAATAACGCCTTTTCCAAACCCCAAATCTTTATGTGAATTGTCCATCCTGCTTTTGCATATTAAGCTTCTGGCTCAACTGCCCCCGGTGAAAAAGTCACATCTCCTCCCCCCCTTGTGAAATTACGTGAATGAGTCCCATCCCTCTGCTTCCTCTCTCCCCCCTAACTTGGCCTAAAAGGGTTTTGTATTAGGCGACACTCATAAGTAACCTAAAAAAGAAAATAACAAAAGCTGACCTCAGCTCCCTGGTTCAAAATCAGAACTTACACCCCCCTCTAAGGCCCGTCATTTAGGTAGGTTTAGGGAGGCAACTTTGTAAGCTCGGTGGCCTCTTTCATCCTCCGAACAAAACAACAAAGTATGACCTGAGTGAATGAACAAGTTTCAGGGAAGGTACAAGTCATTCTGCCCTAAATAGGACACCACTCCTTTCAACATCTGTCCACACTGTATGTGCAGTGTTGTATAGAGGTGAGGCTCTGATGAGTAGCAGAGCTCCTAGTCTATGTAGGAAGACAGACATACAAATGAACAGGTCCATCCCCTGGGGGTGAGTACCACCACGGAGCTATGCACAAAAGAATAGTAACATCACCAATAAGGAAGTTAGCAACTCTCCTGAGAGAGTCAAGAAAGGCTACTTAGAAACGGTAACTTTGAGCTCAGCCCAGAGATGAGGAAAAGAAATGTGCTCCAGGCAAAGGAAACAGAATGAGAATAGGTGTACTAGTCCCCAGAATAGTAGAGATTTGTAGTTTGGAATGCAAAGTGTCCAACGCTCCTTCCAGCAGAACTAGGTATGCTCTTGCCACATTCCAGTTTTAGTTGTTTTAGTTAATGTATTTTTCTGTGTTTTCAATAACTAATGGGCTCGTATTACTTTACATACATGAAGAAAAAGAGATCCTTAGTAATAATTTTTTTAAAGTTCAGGGTCTGCAGCGGGGATGAAAGACTATTTTTACTTGAGGTGGTTTCCAGTTAGCACTGCTTTGATGCCTGCCCAAGCAAATCATTGCAAGAAAGCAAAGGCAGATCCCTTCCCCTCTACCAAAGAAGGGGGCGGCCCTCCCCAAGATGATGGAAAACCTCCAGGGAAGATCGGGAACACCCAGCCACAATATTTCAGAAGGGCTCTCCTAAACGTAAGAACCCTGTCCTTCAGTTCCACATTCAACGGAATGAATGGAGCCTCTGTAGAGAGCCTCCTTCTCCTGAGCAGACTGCTGTAAGCAAATGTTGGATTTGTTCATAGTGAGAACCACAGGCTCCCCTGTTCATATGTCAGTGCTGTATTTTACATGAATGCTTTTAGAATAAAGTGGGATTGGAGTCGAAGGACATTCCCTTCAATAAATTGTTTTTCTGTCACAGGCAACTGATTATGAAAACTTTCTAGGGACAATTGAATAGGCTATCATAGTTCATGGGTGGAGGGTTTTTTGTTGTGTGTAGGGTCTATGAGCACAAAGAAAAAATCTAGGCTGAGTTATACATGAGTAACTAATACATCACTTAATTTAATTTCAGGCATCTTTCTTTAAAGAGATAAATAGAAACATTCAACTCATCTCCCTTTAAATCATAAGCAAGGGGCTTTCAAGCTTTATTTAAGAAAAGTTAAAAATAAAATGCACACTCAGTTCCCATGGGGGAACAAGTTTAGGAAGGAATGACAGGAAGAGCCAAAGAAGAGGAGAAATGAGAGAGGCACAGTAGACTCCGTAGGGGGTAAACTATTCCTGTCACACTCTGCAGCCGTGGTGGCAAAGGACATTATCACCTGTTGTCACTGTACTTTGAAAAGCTCATTGTCTCTCCAACAGTTTAGAAAGTATTTTTCTACCCTCCAAAATAATATGTCTGGATTTATTTTGAAGATTCAAGAATTCTGTTTGGAAACCAAAGTTTATTTTCCCACAGTAATGCAGAAAGTCTTGTGTAAAGGAATGGCCTGCAGTGTAACATTGTCCTTTGGGACGCCGAGGTCTTGGCCAGTTTGCTGGCTGTGCTGGAGCCCTGTTCTTTGTTTTCCAAAGGAAGGTACTGCTTTGTGTCACAAGGCCTGGGAATTAATTGAGAACCTATCCCCTTCCCTCCTTCCATACTGGGAGTCTAACCCAAGGCCTCCTACAAGCTAGATAAGCCCTCTAGCACTGTGCCAGGCCCCCACCCCCATCTCATTATTATGAGATTCCTTTCTAATCAAGTCCATCTTAATTCTAGGTAGCTTGTAATGAAGATAATATACACTGAGAAGCAGAGAGAAGTCAGTGAACAAATTTGTCAAGAAAAGGATTCAGAGAAATAAATGTAAAAATTTCCTCAAAAGAAAAGTTTAGAAAGAAATATACCCAAATATTAACAGTGATTAACCCAGGTTGGTAGGACTACAAATGTTTCTTTTTCTTTCTACCTTCCTTTATTTTTTGAATTCTCCACAGTGACATGTATTTTTACAATAAAAAAGAAAATCAACAGACTTTTTGCAAGATGAAGAAATAGATTTTAACCACTCTTTACATTTGCTGTGGTGCCAAAGTTGCAGCTTAGATTTCTCTTCTCATCACTCACCTATGTGTATCCATCCAACTCTGCTCTCCCCAACTCTCCTGTCTCCTTCCATTCTTCCAAGGTACAACCCACACACTAGACAATCCTCTTTCTCCAAGACCTATTTCCCATCTGTTCTTGACCCTGTGTTTGGAAGAGTAGGAGTAATAACGTATTGAGATTTAATGCACATACCATACAGTTTATCCATTGAAATGTATAATTCAGTTGACTTTGGTATATTCTCACACAACTGATATCACAATTCTTTTCCCAATACTGAGCTACATGCTCACCTCTTTTATTTGTTTGCCTTTGAGACAGGGTCTTACCAAATAATCCAAACTGGCCTCAAACTTATGATTCTTCTGCCTTGGCCGCCCTTGTAGCTGGGATTACAGGCATGCACCACCACACTTGGCTGGAATTTTTGAAATTATCCTACATACATAGATTTATCTGGAATATAATATGTTTCTCATATATATTCATATGTATATATATATTCTTATCTATATATTTCTCATATATAGTCATATGATATATTCTCATATTTATATTTCTCATACATATTCTATACTCTTGATAATTGTGGCATTAGCACTGACTGCTGTTGTGAAAGAATAGCTCTTGTTCATTTCTGCGGGTGCAGCCTATGAGTCTATGCTGAAGAGTTCACATGCATTGTCTCATTTAACCATGACAGGAACCTTGTAAGATAGCTGTAAGATAGCTGTAATCATTATCTTTCTGTTACTTACAAAGAAACTAAACCTCAGAGAAGTTTAGAATTGGCCAAAGGTTTCATTGCTGGGTAAGAAAGGGATAGCTAGGTTTTTAAACTCAGCTGGGTTGAACTCAAGAATTAGTGCTCTTAGCTACTATTTATCACAGGTTTGAAGGAGATGATCTGACAGATTATCACATGGTTGCTAAATAAAACTATGTACTTAATTCAGAATAACTCATTCATAAGTAAGTTTTCAAGCTACAGTTTTATAGGTTTAGCCTATATACTCTTTGGAGGTAACTAATACTCTTTGAAATAGGATGTCCTTTTATTAGTTCTCAAAGTTGCCATGTTCACATATCAAAGAGTTACCCTGAGTTCTAGAATGTGATGACCCAGACTCTGTTACATCGTCCACATTTTTCATGGTTTCCTTCCACTTCTTATCTTGATCACTCCAGGTAACGTCCTTCCATACTAAAGTGGGAAGTGTTGCCAGATGTGTTGACGCACATCTGTGCAGGATCACCGCAAGTTCAAGGCTGGCCTGGACTACATAATGAAATGAAGGTCCGCCTGAATTACACAGCAGAAGCCCTGTCTCAGAAAACTGAAAAAGAGAGGAGGGAGGAGGCTTACATTCGTTACAGTCCCTTATCTCCTTGGCATTGAGCTCAAACCTCATTGCTATCTTCTTCAATTTGTCAGCGATCTTTATGATCAGCTAAGAAAACTGCAAAAGTTGAGATGTAGGGAGGACTTTGGGGGGGGGGCTTTTGTTTTCAACTTCTAGGGAAATCAGTTTGGAATGCCTTGCTGTGGGGTCAGTCTCACACCTACTCTCACCCTGTGCTATATTAGCATGAGAGTGGGTGTGAAGGTAAGAGGAGGCCTAAGGGAAACCCCTTCATTAAAAGAAGGCCACCATTTCCCGTAGACTAATGGCCACATTCCATTTCCCCAGGGAGTGGGGAGAATTACTCAGCCTGGGCCTTTGGTCCTTCAGCTTCCACTCTTGGGAACTGTATTATTACCTTGTAAAACAGAGCATCTCTCCTGTTAGCCATTAACTGAACCCATCTTTTTCCTCTGTGAGAAACTATAATGTTGACTTTTATTCTCAGACCTCTGTGTTGAGCCTCTTCCTTTTGGAGACTGACAGTGCTGAGACACCAGGACAAGGCTCTGAGGGTAGGATGGGGATGGCAGGAAGTAGCTGTTGGAGTACCAGGGAGTTATATATGTCCCAGTAACCTGTCTTGGGTTGTTCTGCCGTCACCTGGCTTCCCTGTGAAATGAGCTTTGGTAAACGTGCTGAGAGCTAGAGCTAGGATTCCCTCTTGTTCTCTCAGGCATGGTGTTTCTTGAGTCATTGGTTGGAAGGAACAGTTTTATGGTTAAAACAAATAGAAAATGGCATTGAGTGCAAGAAGATCATTTCCACTAGTCTTCTTTTTTGCCCGATCTGGGAACAACCCCTGGAAATTATTCCTGGGCTCAGTGCTTACAAAATGTCCATGTGAGGGTCAAGCCTCTGGCTCGTCCAGGGCCTGTACATCAATTCAGTCCAATCTTAGCCTGCACAGTTTTTTAATAATTTGTTTTATTTTATTAGTACACCTTTGCAATTCATGCAGTTTACAATCACCTTGGGGAGTGGTTACATGTACATATTACAGCATTATTTTCAAATCCCTTTCCCCTTCCCTCCCTCCGCCTCCTATGGTTCGCCTATCACTTTTCTATACTTGTTGCTGTTATTGGCCTTAGCTCATGTTATGGCATATAATTTTTACATTGATTTTCATTATTAGAATCCTGTATAAGTCCAATAGGAAAGTGGTCCAAGGGAACAAGGGTGAGCGGTGAGGCAGAAGAAAAGAGGAAATGAGAGGAATAAAGATGCAGACAGTTTTTAAAGATTTATACCACTGCCAGAAAATTCTCTAACCAGAATCTCCAAAAGCTGTGTGTGTACTTACGGTAGTCTAGGACATGAAGAATACTTTAATTTTCTAGCAGGAGCATTGCCTTAGAAAGGATATTTTATTTTTGTTTGTTTACCCTGGATGTCCATCACATAGATAGGTAAGCATTTGCTCAAAACATACTCACTTCCCTCCAGCCTGTGGCATCTCACTTTGTGTATACATGTACAGCTGTGTGTACATGTACATAATAGACATGAAATTTTGCAAGTATTTATGTGTTTATACACGTTTTCATATGTAGTATGTACTCTCTCCCACTTACCATAAACGGCACAAAAAATGAAAGCGAACAAATCATAAAAAAAATAATTAAACCCTTTTCCTTTCCGCTTGCCTCACAGGAGCCACAGTATACAGACAAAGAACAAAGAAACCTTCCTCCTCTAGCAGATGTGGGTTTCTCTGACTATATTATCAGAAAAAATTCATAGCGCTTATGCTGTTCTGAGCACCCTGTGATTCGGATCTGCAACCATTAGCCAGCGCCTGTATGGAAAGGGGCCATCTCCAGGGTAATAGCATTGTAAATTACAATCAATGCACTCAATTACACTCAGAAACCGTAAGATATGTAGCACTCCAGTGTGCCTTGTAATCAGCTCCTTTGAGAATGTAGGTAACATCATTTTGAACAAAAAAATGGAAGCTGCTGAACATGTTAGAAAATGGATGTTGGAATTAAATCATCCTTCTGATAGAAACAGCACCTTATATGGCAGGCAACCTTTTCTTCCCCTAATATCATTTTATTGATTTTTTTAAAGAAAAACTAATTTGTATCCTCGTAGCCAAGAATGTCTTTAAAAGTCATTTATTGCTCCAATCAGCCTGGCAGAGCCTTTCTGTCATGCTGATAAGGAAATTAAACTTTTCTCATACTGGGTTTACATGCCTCTTATGCGCAGATGTTTTGCTTTTCTTTCAGGGAACTAATTCAGAAGTTGAAATCCTTCATCAGCTTCTATAGTGCTTTGCCTGGCTACATCTGCAGCCATACCCCTGTGGCTGAAAACGACACCCTGTGCTGGAATGGACAAGAACTTGTGGAGAGGTAACCATTAAATATAGCAGTGTTTGAGGAATAATCATCATATATTCGTCTAAAGGTTAATTATCAGCCCCAATTAATTTCACAAGAGAAATTCTATACAAAGTATATGTGAAACCCTGGTGTGGTGATCCACACTTGCAATCCCTGCCACCTAGAAGGTTGAGGAAAGGCAAGAAAATTGCAAGTTCAAACCCAGCCTGGGCAACTTAATGAGTTAGCTAGGGCTTGTCTCAAAATTTAAAAATTTTAGAAAGCTACATCCCTAGTGATAGGGATGTAGCTGAGTGTGAAGACCCTGGGCTTAGTGCTCAGTACCTTAAAAAAAAAAGTAGGCATGTATGATGTGACAGGAGCTATGTGTAATTTATAGCTCTCATAGAATTTAGAAACTTTGAAGATATAAAAGGTATGTACTCAGGGACATGTTACCAAATATAAAGCATAAAACATCTCTTTTTTGTGTTTGCATTTCTCTCCTCATTTGTCAGCCCTTAATTTCATTTGAAGAAATCATGTTCATGCTAATAGCTATCATTTATTGAGAGTTAAGTATGTATTAAGAAGCATCATGGTAAGTGCTTTGTATGTATCAATTTTTATCTTTACAAAAATTTATGAAGTGTATACTGTTATTTTTTCCCATTTTGCAGCAGAATATGGAGTTAAAAAGAAAGAGCAGAGAAAGTAATACCATTTCACTGAACAATTTTACTGGAATATTTGATCCTTTGAGGATCTGTTAGCACAATCTGTGCTAACTATGATCATCTGTGAAGAATTTGCTATCACTGACAAGGAAATTATATTCGTTTATTTAGCAAATATTTACTGAGCCCTAAGTGCCAGGCATGTTGAACTGAACAAAACAGACAAAATTCCTCATTCTCGTGAGGTTTTCATGTTTGTGCACTAATGGTATTCATTGCATGTGTGAAGAATAACTTGCCATTAAAAAATTACATCAGGAGGATAGAATGCTTAGGAAACCACATGGAGCTGATGAACATGCTTGAAAAACTATTTGTACAAGTACAGTGTGGAGGAGAATACAAAAAAGACCTGAAATCAAGATCCGAGTCTTTCACTACTTAGTTTCTTAACCTAATGCAAGTAACTTGATTTCTCTAGGCCGTGGTTTCTCCATTTAAAAAATGAGATGGTTGGATTAGGTCCCTTCCACCGCTGATAGTCTGTGGGTTTTCTCCTTATTTATTCATTCATTGACACATTTAATGGATTTGTTGAGATATTATATGTTAAGCATAGAGCCAGGTACTAGGGAGTATGATGCAAAAGGCAAGTTACTCGCTTGGAAGAGCCTACATTCTAGCAGGCCCCAGCACCAGCACATGAGAAGCTGGGTGAAATTTCTCCACCGTACAATGTCATAGACATGGGAAGGCTCTTGAGTCAGATATATTGGAGTTTGCATCTCGTTTCTGCTACTTACCATGCATGGCTTTGTCTGAAGCATTTAACCTTGGAAGCCTCAAGGTCCTCCTCAGTAAGGAAGGACATCTAGTGGGGTTGTTGTACCTGTTAAGTAAGGCCATAAATGTGAAGCCCATAGGAGACTGGCATATACTGTGCTTCTCTTTGTTTTCCCCTTCCCCTCCCAACACAAGAAGAAATTCATGCTGAAAATGGGGTGCTTCTCATCTAAACTACTTTAGCGACACGGGGCAATTAAAATGAGGTTGCATGCCACCTGAGAAACTGAACTTACATGATGACATACTTCCCTGTAGCAAATGCGAACCAGACTTCAGGGATTAATGGCCTCACTCATCCTACTCCATTCGGAAGAAATGCTGTGTGTTCGTCATCCCAGAAGCTCATGAAGGACTCAGTAGAATCGTAGAAACATACTTAACATTTACGCAATATTTTCAATAGAGAAAAGCAGTTGGCCTTTGATTTATTCCAATTTATTTTAAAGTAGATATAAACAAAAAATATATTATTTAAAAAACAAAATACAGGTCAAATATGAGGTTCTTAAGTAAACTTGACAACAATCTATCTCAGTGACTTTGCCTTTCTTGAGTTGATAGGGTGAACATGAAAAATTCCCGAGTACTTGTTTTGTTTTAAGTAGCATGTCTTCTAACTATGGTCCCTTATTAAAAAAGAAATCTAAATTTACAATATATAAATTTGCTAATGTTTTCATTCATTCATTCATTTACTCATTTCATGAATAAACAATTACTATGTATCAAGCACCAATATTGGTTTCATTGTTATATAGTAATTGTTTCAAGAAAATGCAACCATGCTGGATATGTCTTTTATTTTTTAAGAAGGAAAATACCAGCTGATCTAGTTTTACTTAACTTGAGTATCTTTCCAGGCCTATGTGTCTTGAATTAGTGGAAATTCTTATTGAATTTTGTTCTTGTTAATTACTTCATGACCGGTATACTTTTGTGAAAGATGTTGACCTGCAACCAAGAAAGTTCTTTTCCATCACATGACATAATCCAAAGCCTGCTGAATTTGAGTGAATTCAAAAGTTAACCAAATGTACTGCTGCACTACTAAAAAAAACTTGAAAAAAATTTTTGTGTGGTATTAAAAATGGAACCAGGGCCTCTTTAATGCCAAGCATCTGGTCTACCACTCAGCCACACCACCCTCAGCCCTTGTTAACTGAATTTTTTTGTTTAATTTGCTAACGTTAAATATACTAAGGTCCTGAACAAAATAATAAGATAAACCTTGTAGTATAGAGGCTATTTGTTATTCCGAACTCTAATTTTTACTTCTGAAAAATATTTCTTTCCAAGCAACTTCTGTTGTGGACACACACTATCGAGGAAAGAAAGGAAGCGAAGAAGGGAACGAGGAAATAAGAAGGAAGGGACTAAGGGAAGGAGGAAGGAAGGGAAAAGAATCAAACACATTGGCACACAGAATAAGGGTAATATAATCCAGGAAGCAACTCTTCTTGGTTAATAACCTCAGGTTATAATTAACCTGTACTTGTATCACTGACCTAATGCAATGATGAGACTAGGGAATAGTGTCAAACTAGATTTTTCTGAACAAAATTCCTCAGGAATATACACTTAATAATATGAAGTTCTTTAGCCCGAGGATATGTGTGCCCTCTATTTATGTCATTTATGAATATTAGCTCTGCACTCATGCCTCATCTATTGTAAAAACCTCTTTCCAGACCTTTTCATTGAATTTCCCATTTAATTTAGCCGTAACAGTTGCCACTCCATAGTGTCAAACAGGTTGTAACTTTTGTTATTTTTATACATTGTACTTGTATTGCTTTGAAAACACTTTACTTTTAGACAAGAAAAATAATGAAAGTCAAGGATTCTGACAGAAAATGAGTCTTGTCATCGGAGATACTTGATCAAAAAGGGATATATAAATGCTGAAGAAAACACTGAGCGTTATCCATGACAACTGGGTTATCAGAGCTGTTTATGCCCTCTTTCTAGTGTTGTATACATCACTCAACTTTAAAAGAGTTAAACCATCCATTTTTCTCTCTGAATAAGGCCATGTTTCACATACTTTCAGTTTTTATCTCTTGCAAAGGTAGTCAATAGAAAGTCACAGGGAGTGCCACTAACACCTACTGTTTGGCCTTCTCGCCTCCCCAACCCCAAACGTGGCCCATGTGAGGTATCTTCTTTCACGTGAGCCACCCATGTACCCTCCATTTCCCAAAGGTGAAAAAACCTGCCAACTTTTCCCTTTGTGAAACTACGGAGAATTTCAACTGGGGAGTCATTGTGACCAAGAGAAAAATAGAGGATCCCACAGAAATAAATTATCTCTGGGTTTACTGATACGTAAATGTATGCTTCGGAGCTGCATTGATCTCTATAATATACATGTTAAGAGAGACTATTTAAGTAAATACATATATCCCAGTAGTACAATACACAGGGCTCTGATTCTATGTCCAGAACTGGCTAGATAAACAAATTAATGTAACAGAGAAATGATTTAAACCTATGCATGTTCAGAAAAGTCTAGTTTAAGAGAAAGAAAATGCTGTTTTGTCTTTTATTCAAAATCAAATAATTCAGGATCATTCAACACTGACAGAGCTCTTACTATATGCTAGGGCCTGTCGGTATCCAGTAATAAGAAGAATGCAGCTCCTGCCCTGATGAGGCATTCAGAACCCAATGAGAAGGAGAGGAAAGACATTCAAGCACTCACTTTCCCCAGCAGTCTAGGAAGAGCTCACCTGAGAGGGACTTGAGAGGCTCTATCACTTGCATTGAACATTGTGTGTGTGTGTGTGTGTGTGTGTGTGTGTGTGTGTGTGTGTGATCAAGGTAAAAGTCACATAACATAAAATCAACCATTTTAAGTCTATAATTCAAAAACATTTGGTACATTCACAGTGTTCTACAACCACCATCTCTGCCTAGTTCCCAGACGTTGTCATCACTACAAAAGGAAATTCTGTGTCTGTTGGTGATCGCATCCATTGCCTTCTGTGTCCAGAACTTGCAACCAACAATTTGCTGTTTGTCTCTATGAATTTACCTATTCTGGATGTTTCATATACAGTGGTACCTCGTTTTACAAACTTAATTGTTTTATGATTTTGGGGAAGATGACTGTGTTTGTTTTTCTGTAGGGAAGATGGCCATGGTCATGTTTGTTACCAATGTGGAGTTTGTGAACAGATGCAAAATTTTGCTGAATGCTTTTGTTTGCAAACTGAATTATTTGCAAACAGAAGCATTCGAGATCCAAGATGTTACTGTGAATGGAATCATTCACTTAGCCTGGTGCTTTTGAGGATTATCCAGGTTGTAGAATATATCAGTACTTTATTATTCCTTTTATAACCAAATATTTTCTTTTATATGTAACACATTAATTCATTCATTAGTTTTTCATCCACTTTTATATCAGTCTTGAGCAGCCATTTCCCTATCAGACCTCTCTCACTACTGCCAGATTCAGTTTGGCTTACCTTTAACCTTGAAGACCAGTTGGCCAAACCTGCAGGCCTCCCATCTCCATCATCCTTGGCTACAACCTGAGTGCCAACATCTCCATCCACACGGCCTCATTTCTCTGTTCCTTCACAGTCATCCTAACCCAAGTATTTTCTTCCCAGCCCTGTGTGTATCTGGCCTCTCCTACAGTCATCATATCTCCCAGTGGCTTGGAGGTGCACCCACCATTTGTAGACAACCACTTGACTTGACTTTGAGGCGTGATGCTTTGGTTCTCCTTGTGATCCTGCCATGGCTGCTTGTGCTGCTTATTTGTTATATTGCTGGGCTGGATGGGCCTGGCTCCAGATGTCAGCTCCAGGAGATTACCCTTATCTTCTCGCTAACAGCTCTGCATAGATACTGCTGTCTACTATGAATCCATATTCATCTTGTATTTTCTCATGATGACTCTGGGGCACTCATATGGTACACTAAGCAGTGCAGAATACTTCCTGAGACCTTCAAGGGTCTCATTTTGCTAAGATGCTTGTTCTTCATCACAATCTTAGCTTTTGGACCTGAGAGATTCTATGCACAGTCTTTTTTCCATGGGCCAGCTCAGTTTGCTAATGTTTATAATGCCTTGTCAAGATTTTTCCGCATAATTAGAAAGGTAGATGTGAAGCTGTATAAAGAAATTACTTTAGTTCTCAAAATATTTTATTCTTTTCTCAGAACCTTATAGATGTTTGAGAAATGTGGAGGAAGTAGACTACTTTTTCTATTTTCTGCTGGGCTGGAGGGAGAGACTCTTGGCATATCAGCAAGAACTGAACAAGAAAAGCTTTAACACCTGCGTCTAGATGTGTGCAAAGAATGGGGTGAATGAAATAGCTTCTTCTTCCCCCATGATCTAGGAAAAATAATGGAGAATACTTGATTCTATTTTTATAATGTAGTTATTTTAGGTGTATTATGTTTGAAGGAATTTAGGGAGGGAACAGATTTCTAGCACTAGCAAGTTTTTCACAGGTTTACATAACAAGAGGAAAGACCTCTGAGTCTTTTATCTGCTGGTAAAGAAGTTAAAGACCTACATGTCAGTGTGTGTGTGTGTGTGTGTGTGTGTGTAAAGTGCAAGTTTCACTCCAGCAGCATCAGAAGAGGCCAATGGTATGCAGCAGTTGCTATACATAGCTCCTATGCTCTACTGCTAATTTAGGCTGTTCATTATTTGTTGTTTAGGGTTGGTTTTAGATTTATAGTGTGGTTTTTCTCCAAAGGGCTCAAGGCAGAGTACGTATAACTTTAAATGATGGGATCGCCAATAAAAGCAGTAACGTGGGCAGAACAGGGTGTAGCTTAGTGGTGGAGCACTTGCCTAGTTTGTGTGAGGCTTTGGGTTCATCCCGCAGCACTGTAGGAATCTTGTATGTCTGTATGTGTTATCCTGAACACACACTTCGAAGATATCAATATGTAAAGCAGTAACTATTGGTGGTTTTGTTGTTCTTGTTGTTGTTGCTGCTGTTGTTGTTTGCCTGTTTTGTTTTTTGTCTTTGCATTTTTGGTTTTTGTGTTTCTTCTGTTGTTGAGAGGATTAATTGTCTGACTAAATTTGCATGTCTGTATATGGGTCCATACATCTACAATTCGAAGATATCAGTGGATAAAGCAATAACCACTGTTGAGACCATATCACCTTGTCTATAGATTAGTTGTGATTGTACTATTTTTTATGCTAATTGGTGTCTGTTTGTCAATATGTTTTTGTACTTTTTTTTTAAATAAAAAAAAGAAAAAACAGCAGCAATAGCAGAGCAAATCTGTAAGATAAAGTACATAATCAAGAGCAAGAAGCTATAGGGAAAATAAATGATTAATAATGGAACTAACATTCAGTGCTGTTGACTCAGGCCATCGTGACATCTGAGTCAGTGGTTACTTAGTCACCAGTCAGATTAAAATTGTTCTGACACTGAGGCTCAGTAGCTCTTCTCAGGAACCCCTGTCATTTTAGTTTGATAATTTAAAAACAGAGTTTAGGCTTCAACCAAGAGTTCTCTTCTCATGACTAGTTCATCCTCAGCCCCCTATTCTGCAAAAAATTCTACTTATGAAACTTTGTTAAGAAGAAGAGGGGGACAAATAAAGCTTCAGTATTTGTTTCATCACTATCTACCTGCACAGTTCATGGTCCCTTTCCTGGATGAAGAAAACGTGACACTTCTTTCTCATTTCAAGGATTGTCATGTTAGTCTGAGCATATACCCAAGAATGAAAATAATGTGGTAGTATGGCAGTTTACATATTCTCTCTGACCTTCAATAAGTCATGAAAAGGCTTTGAAGGTAAAATTGATTTTGTAGAAAAATGACTTAATTTGGAATAGCATGAAATACTGATGGCAGCTAAAGATTCTAAAACACCCTGCTAAGGCAAGAGAGATACATTTGGGGAGTAACCCCAAGTATTAATCTGCTTAAGAGCTCAGATTGGTATGTTTTTCATCACAGATTTATCTTAAAAGTAGCCCTCAGTAACAGCTATTTCTCAGAACCTACTCCATGGCGATACAGTGACACTTATCCCTTCAGATTATGGAGTCACATACAATAGCTTTACCTTCAATATTGCGCAAGAAACACAGCTTATCCTGCTGAATGATGACTTAATAGCATGTGTCACATTCAGGATGGGCTGTACTTGGTCAACCACTGTCATGGCCTAAGTAGCAGGCAGAGGTGTTCTCATAGCTCAGCACTGCTCAGTCTGTAGGCCACCTGTAGAAGGCTGGATAGCTTATTACTTTAAGCAGATTGTATACTATTAGTAGACAATGTTAGCGCTACATGGGCTCAGTTAGATAATTTTGTTAAATAGAGAGAATATGGAGGCCTCCAACTTAGCTTTTAGTGTACCTGGATCCTCAACAAATAAGCATTGCCTCCTGATACTCTATTTGGAAGATGATTGTGATGATTGGAAAATGTGTGTCTTAGCATCACTGCCCTAAGCACCAGATTTCTTCTGTTTTGGCCTAGAAAACTTAAGTGATGGGATCATGAAGAAAATACCTGCTTTTAAGAAATTATTAAATTAACATAGGAGAGGTTCTTCCCCCCTAAGTGTCACTGCCTTCTTCAAAGCAAAGAAGGTGCTTTGGCAGATCATTGATTGGCTTTATTAATGCTGCCGGTCCTCCAAATAGTTTTTCTGTACCTTCTTGTGGAAAAGACTGTACATGATTACTTCTCAGTGAGGTGATTGTCAGTGATTCAGACTCAAAATCAAGGTGAGAAGACCCAGAGAGAGTAAGAAACATGAGCCAGGTGATTGGTGTACTTTCAGTGGGATGCAGTCCTTAGAAAGATCCAGATAGAGATTTTAATCTAAGTCTAGACACTAATTGTGTGCTTTGGGCAGGTTATTTAACATCGAATTCTGCAGGGAAGGGTAATCATGCCTACTGCTGTCATGAACCATTCTGGCACCATCGCTATTATAGCATAGTCAAGCAAGCAAGGGAAATGTCCAGAGCAAGGATGAAGAGGTATAAGCAATTCTCCCTGTAAATGTAAACTGGATTGTTTGGAAATATCTGCAAGTCTTTGCAAACTAAACTTTTGAATGGGATGACTAATCAAGCAGACTTATTCCACTTGGGAACCACTTAGAGTAAGAGGGTGAAATAATGAAGCTGTTTGCATGACAAAGCTTTAAATGGAGTTGGAGTTTCCAAAGAGAAGCTTCCAGAACGTTTGGGGTGATATCAGCATCATTGATGGGTACAGCATAAGCTCTTTGTGTTGGGCAGTACACATTCTGCTAGATACATACAAATTAAAAATGTGTCCCCTTAGGGAGTGTAGAATTTAAGTGGGTGGAAACTGATGGAAACAAGGCTGCTGTGTGTCGTGAGTCACCTGACCTTTTACTAATGAGGCAGATGGTGGCCTTCCTTTAGTGATGTCAGTGTCACTTTGTCAGAATGCCTCTGACTGCCACAAACAGTAACATTTCCTGACACATTTTTCTAATTACTCTGACTCACAAGGGTTGTCACTCAGGAAGCACCACGGAAAATGGATTCTTGGGCCTTAGAGAGCTAAGGACAAGCGGAACTATTTCAGAGAAGCCTTTTTCTCAGGAGCTTCCTGCCAGTGGTGCTGCTCTCAGACCCCACCCGGCTGTTGTGATTGCTGTGATTGTGGTTGTGGGATCCTGGATGTGGTTTTTCCCCTCTTTAGGAAGTGGCTGGCAAGTGCCACTTCTTTACAGATGCTGGGTCCAGTTCTTGCCCCAGGGTTTTGGTGATTTCTTTGAAAGAAATTATTCTCTACTGGTTTTTACCTTTTCCTCATATACTTAATAAGTACAAAGTATTTTTTAGGTTTCTCTGATGACTGTTATTGATAAAAACATAGGCAAGGAATTAAGGGTGAACAAAAAACACTCAGAGACATGTTTCAAAGTTACATGGTAACCATAAGGCAGTGTAGTACTTAAGTCTCAAGACTTAGGTTGGAATTCCCGCTCCATTACAAATGACCTCTTTCTCTTTGAACCCCCCTTTCCCAACTGTAAAATGGAATAAGTAATTTCTTGCTTAACAAATTGTTAAGCAGATTTAGGCAGATTGTGAAGTGCAAGGTATAGCATGTGGCACACAGTAGGCCCTTAGAGAGTAGTAGGTATTATTGACATGTATTAAAGAAGCCTAGTGGGGCTGGAGGTTTGGCTCCATGGTAAAAGCACTTGCTAGTGGGCAGGAGGCACTGGATTCCATCCCCAGTACCACACCACACCACACCACACACCAAAAAAAGATTCTAAGAAGAGCCCTTGCAGGTCTTACTTAGAAGATAGATAGATGGAGGTCTGATTTGAGCTCCCTCTGATGACCCACTAATTAGCTCTTCAGGAGCAGCCTTATCCACCTCCTCTCACTTTTATGACCTTTCTCTCCCAAAAGGAGCTGGTCAGGATAAATTGTGAGCATTAGGGCCCACTGGGGATTAAGGAAGAGTATTTTGCAACTAAGAATATTCCCTTCAATGTCTCATTTCATAGCAAAGCCATTTTAAACCATTCCTCCTAGAACTTCCATAGAGCGACTAAGCTGGGTAATCTTCCTAAATCACATTGGAAACCAGGGTGAGTCTAGTTATAGGTCACATCTAGGTGCTGAGGACTCTGAAGTCCCCTCTGCCACCCTTGGGTTAACTTTCACAGAACAGAAGAGAGATCATTAAAATCATTCATGATTTCCCAATTTTTCAAGCCAGTTTTTCACTTATTTTTTATGTAAATGTGGTGTTGACCCTTGGGTTTGTCTCTTTCCTTCTGTAGTTTCATTTCCATGTGAAGGAAATTGCATTTTAATTTGTAGGTCAAGTGTTGCGGGAGCTTGCTACCTTTTGCCCCATTATATCTTAGTGATACATGCAATCATATGGATCTTAAAAACCACCCAAATGAACTCTTCCTTGTGTTGAGCCTCTCATTTTCCCATTTCACCATCTTTCTTCTTGCAGTTTCTGTTGGAGGGCTACATAGGTGATTATACTCTGCAAAAACACCCGCTGGAAAGCCAATTTTAAAATACTAAAAAAGGAGGACTAAAATGAGGAGCTTCCTAGAAAGGTTTAGGCAAAAAAGCTGTTGGGCTGACTTGTCCTTACTGATCTCCACTGTCACCTCTTTGGAGGACCCTGACTCCTCCTGTCTCGTGCTCTAATCTCCTAGCACCTAGGCTTCTTCCTAGCGTATCTCCAGTTACTCTTTTTTTTCTAGTTACTCTTTATTGAAATCTTCTGCATGCCTATCTGTAATCTTCTACCAGCTCCCTGAAGACAAGTAGTACATCTTCTACTTATATATCTCATTATTTAGTCATAGAGTAGACTCTTTATGGATATTTCCTGAACTCAGTGGGTAAGCCAACACACAGATTTGTTCATAACTGACCTGAGTACTACCCTCCAAGGTAACACTGTATGCCTTGGACAGGATATTTAAACCCTCAGTGTATTTTTTTCTCTTTGAGAAAAATGGTGGAAGTAACGCTTCCCCTGCCTACCACAAAATGTTGTTATAAGCCTTCAAAAGAAAATGCATGTGAGGTGGGTTCTGCAATACAACCTGTAATCCCAACAACTTTGGGAAGCTGAGGCAGGAGGATCACACATTCAAGTCCTGCCTGAGCAACTTATTAAGACCTTGTCTCAAAATTTAAAGGGGGAGGGCTGGGGATAAAGCTTTGTGGCTACTGAGTTCAGTCTCTCTGTACACCACCAAAATTATAAAAATAGATTTTATCTTTGAAAAGTATAAAATTAGATTTTAATGTAGAAAAGTATGTCACATATGGGAGAAGTTCTACTCTGAATAAATGGAACTGTACACTGGATAATAAACACAGCGTTACTCTATTCTCTTTATAAGCCTGCTCTTCAGCAGCATCCTGAGCAGCTTTCTCTCTCTGCACATCACTCCAAAAATACTACTTTTAAATTTTTTGTCTTTAAGCAAACCCACCTATCCTCACAAATTTAAACAAGTCAGCCTATGGTGTTGTATAAACCAATTGGATCTAGAAGAGGAAATGCTTCAAGATATTGGTAACATCAGTTTAAATTAATGAAAAGTCTGAGTGACAGATCTTTTCAAAATAAATGCACTTTTATTACTTTCACACACACTTAACAACAGTGCTGGGAATTGAACTTGGGAAAAGAGAGCATGTATCAGGGAATCAAAGCAAACAAATTATAATCATTGCCAATGAGGCTACTACTGTGTGACTGTCCTACTTGAAGACCACCATCCTCAGATTGGCTAATGCTGCCCTGGTGAAACCTATTTATTTAAGAAACTCTTATTTTTTACTTCATAGACATGAAGAAATTCCCATTAAAAATCCCTCTGCATGGCTTTTTGATAACCCAGCTTTTCCAAACCCCAGTGGGTAGCATCTAGCAGCAGTGTTCTGCACTGTGGTTTAATAGATAATAATCTCAAACAGCAAACACCCTCTGGCCTCCACAGTGATGCATCTGTTAAGGTTGGCCTGGGAATTTTCACTTTTCACAGATAAAGTGCCAAGACCCAGGAAACTTCTCAGTGCAGGCAAACCAAGGACAGCTGGTCACCTTTTGGGGTCTATGATTCTAGCAGCTACGAAATATGAGGGGAAAGATTTAGTTGTAGGGATTTTACACTGGAGTGATGGAGAAGAGCTGAAGAAAGCACAGACCACTCATTCTGTTGGTTTGTCTGCCTTCACTTTGTAATTGTGCTTGGCTTTTCTTCCCTGAAACATCCTGAGCACTGTTCTCTTCCATTTGTGCCCCCATCCTAACGATGCAGTAGTACTACAGAAAACAGGACTAAACTCGTAGAGGTGGTTGATTGTAATAACAGCTAGCATCTTAGTACATCCCAGGCACTGTGCTAGGCGCTTTGCAGGTATTAACTAAGTTAATTGCCACAACAGCCTTTAAGGTAAATGTTATTTGGACCTCCATTTTTCAGATTTTATTGATGAGATTAAGTAAATTACCAGAGGGCACAGCACTAATAAGTAAGGAAGATAGGATTTAAACTCAGCCAGTCCGAGCTCTTCCCTGGTACCCTGCCCTGCCTGCTAGATGCCTGGCTTCTCCCTTTCCAGGTTCAAAACTCTTCTGCCCTTTCCTATTCTGGATGAAAGTATGGCCTAAGCTTGTGTTAATTTCTAGTCCAGCAGACCAGAATAGGGGTTCTGGCTTGCTTTTCTCGGATCTGTGTTGCTAAATCCTGTCCTTTCCTTGATTCCTGCCAGCTCCAGACCCATAAGAGTAGCAGTGCCTTTCCCTCATCTTCTGTGGTGCTTCTCTGCTCTGAAGTCCTCCCAAGAGTGTCAGCGGCATCCCCTGCAAGAAGCAGCTCTTTCCCTTAGAGCCACTGCAGAGCCTTGCTAGAGGATGCCCTTCACTTGCCTCTAAGGCTGGCCTTCCCTCCAGCCTCCTCTGCACATGCGGCTTATAATGAAGCCATGCATGGGGAACTTTGGAGCCCATGCAAAAAAGCCCCCTTAAAAGAGCCCCCTTAAGCCCTAGGCTAAGAATAAAATCTGGACCCTAGTACTACCAGGAACTTGGTTTGTGATCTTGCTCAAGCCACTGTCCTTTAGCATTTTCTTTGATTTATAAAATGAAGGGATTTCACAAAATGTCCTCTAAAGCTCTTCCCATCACTGTTAGCCTATGAAATCCTATGTTGAGATATTTTTTTGGGGGGGGGAGTCTAAAAGAGGAGGGTTGCTATAAAGGAACCTTAATGACTTTGAATTTCCAGCTCTGTCTCTGATGGTTTTCTAAATAAACCAAGTGAAAGTGATTCAAAAGGTGCCCCAGGGTATAATCACTCTCATTAGGACAGCAGGGAGCTCTTCATTTTACTCTTCCAGGTATTGTTGGGGCTACAGGGAGGCAGATAGGTTGGCTGTTTGAGATATTGTCAGAGTCATTCTTGGTTTCTGATATCAGAGACTAGAGGGGTGAGATTCACATAATTAAATCTTAAAGAAAATGTCTTCCCTATAGCATTGTATAGTTCCAATAAGGCTCTGAGAAAAAAAATGAAATTCAATGTCTGTTTCTTCAAATACTATTTGACACAACTGCCCAGAATGAAAATTAGAAGCCCTCTAACCACAGAGGTATGTCAGTAATGGGAGAGATACATCTAGAGAAGCGCCAAGGGCTGAAGGGCAGGTAAGAACCGAGGAATACAAAGTGGCTGAGGAAACCAGAGGGAGGAAAACAAATTTTACTCTTTCCAAGACCCTCCGGGCTAGAGAGTTTGGGTAATTTTGACCTAGTTGTCCTTGTGTGCATTACTGTGAGCTTTTATTAAGTATTTATGTAGCTGTTTATATTTTACCAAGTGCTTTACAATCACTTTTATTTGGCTTAGTAGAGTTTTCCTGGAATCCATCTACTTTATGATGAAGAGAGTCATTTCTTGCTTGCTTAGCACCTCCACACGTACAGCCTCACACAATAGGCCCCTGTTCCTGCAGTAGAGCAGGTGCAAAGAGTGCGGAACCTGAGGGCACCTGCAGCCGCTGGGGCTGTTGGGGTGGGGGTAATCAATGGCTTCAGGTCACCTCTCCTTGCTTTGTTATTCTTCAGCTTTGTTGTGCTGCTGTCAAATAGAGTGTGACAGTGCCAGGCTTGGACCTGCGGAAGGTAGAACTATTCTGAGATTGGCACACTGGCGGTAGTAGGCTCTTCCCCTTTGCCCACGCCCACCATGGCCACCAGGCAAGGACTTGCTGAGTGTGTTTCTTTCTGCTGCTTCAGGGCTCAGACTGCAGCCTTAGTTCTGGGACCCTGGAACTGATTTGAAGAGAGAACAACAGAAGTGGCATGTCCGTGAAGCAGACAAGACCAGTCAGTGCTCTTGGGCACAGCTAACTCTGTGTCACCTTCTTCTAGCCAATTGCTTCACCTTCATCAGCCGCAGCAGCTCCCTATCACAGCCCTCTGGATGCTGTCATGTAGAAAGGTGTTTGCCAAAGGGTCACGAAGTATAGGTTGAACATCTCTAATCTGAAAATCTCAAATTCTTCAAAATATTTTGACAAGGTACCACAAGTGGAAAATTCTACATCAATCTTATGTGATGGGTCATGGTCAAAATGTAGGCACGCTAAAACCATTGTATAAAATTACCTTTACCTTATCTTTATGCTTTGTGCATAAGATATCTAGGAAACAAATGAATTTCGTATTTAGACATGTACCCCAGCCCCAGGATATCTCAATATGCCCATGCAAATATTCCAAAATTGGGGGGGGGACCTGAAATCTCAATCACACCTGGTCCCAGGCATTTTGGATAAAGGATATTCAGCCTGTAGTAGAGCTGCCTACCCTCAATCATAGGTTTGCAGTACACCTTCAACACAGTCATTGGTTGAGTGTTTCTTTTTCTGAAGAACAGATTGGCCAATGTCGAAATTGTATCTGGCCCATGATTTCCAAACTAGAACTAAGGGTCCAGAACACTGAAAAATTCAGGTTCTCCAGCAGCCAGGGGTTCTATGACTGAGCACAGGCCTGGGTAGATGCTAAGTATGTGTTGAATAGACAGCATTTGCTCTTTGCTGGCTCTGTGGCTAACAGAAGACAGCAGATTCTTTCTCTAACCTAACATAAACTTGATACCTAGGAGCTTCACCACTAGCTTTGAAATTTTTGACCTATAGTAAACATAACAGGTAGGTCAGAAAATGTGTTTTCACAACAGTAAGTCTCATTAATTCAGACAATGAAATGAGCAAAGCTTATACTACTAGAAACAGGTTTATAATTCAAATTGATATTGCTAGCAGGCGTCCATCTTTCATAGGCTCCACGTGGGAACCAGGTGATCAGTCTGTAGGAATGGGACTGAGGCTAGGAGTGGGACTTAAGCTGTAAGAACTTATCTGACTGGCTGGCTGGTCCAAGTAGGACATGTCTCACCACTTGAATGGTGACATTTGGTGAGGCATAGGGAATAAACTCTATGCCTGTTACAGTGCCAGGTAACCATTGGCTTACAAAGTGGGGTGATCTGGTGAGTGGGATACAATGGCAGGGTTCCCTGGCACGGTGCAGACTAAAGGGCCAGTGTAAGGGCCTCAGTCAATGGTTTTAGACTTGAGGAAGTCTGAGAAGGAGTAGGCAAGTGTAAGTTAGAGTCTCCACCACCTAAGCTGATCTTTGGGAAAATCTTCTATCTCAGCTCAGTTCAATAGAAGTCTGTTTGAGTGCCGACTGTGTGCCAGGCAGTGGGGAAGGCAGTAGACCAGAGATGGGTACAAATTAGGAAAACAGGACAGAGCTGAGGTCATACAGCCAAGGGAAGCGTGAAACATCTTGAGGCAAGAGGAAGTCATGCCTGAACACCTGGGCCCCACTCCAAAACATGAAATAATGGCTTTGGGAGAACAATACTAATTCCAGAGCCTGCGGCTTGACAGTCAGCTGAGCCAACACCTTCCTGCTTTTGTCACCATTAGCTTGGGATCTGAGTAGGCCTAAATGTCCAGGTGGAAGGCTCTGAGGCCTCCACACACCTGTGGCTAAG
Source organism: Dinomys branickii (assembly GCA_004027595.1). Lineage (NCBI taxonomy): Eukaryota > Metazoa > Chordata > Mammalia > Rodentia > Dinomyidae > Dinomys > Dinomys branickii. The sequence continues at coordinate 72,512 of PVLD010006473.1, read as the reverse complement.
ATAAGAGGAGCTTAAAGCAGAAAATGCTTAGCTTCCTTGTAAAGTCTTTCATCTGTACCCTGTGCTCAGGACCTTGGGCAGTATGTTAACTGAAGTTCAGTGGGGCAGCCAAAACAACAATGAGGAGCTTTTACTTTGTGCTACTGAATATACTGGAAATGCATCACGAGAGAAAAATCTACAAGTCAGACAGTTCCCTACTTCCACCTTGTCTCTCTCCCAAACTGGTCTTAAGTAAGGGAAGTGTGACTTCAAGGGTGCTATTCTTCATGTCGAAGATCATCGGATTCATGAATAGATGTTTGTTGTGGACCCTGAAGCCAGCAAAGCACCATTCTGAAAGAACACGTGGGTGTTTTCAAGAGCCATCTAATTCATTATTTGTGACAATTATGCAAAGTGGAAGGAGAATATTTGCGAATGTTAGGAAGAGGAATGTACAATGGAGGAAGGGGAGTGAGTGTAATGTGCCTTCTGACACACACAAAGTCGGTCCCTTGGGAAAGGTGGGGGGCTGCCCTAGGCCATACGTGAAGGGCTTGACTTCAATGGGCTAAAATTAATTTTGAACCACTTGCAGCCTGCCAAGCTCCCCCTCAAATGCCTGTTTCCTAGAAACTTTATGAGGTCACCTCTGTTGAAGATTCCCCTTCAGCTAGACCTGGGTGCTTAGTGCCAGCCACTCACACATCAGTTTGTAAGTGCAATGCCAATACAATTGCAATGCGGTTTCTCTTGTCCATTTTCCCCGGTGCTTCCATGCATATTTTACCTGGAGCCATACGGAAGACAACTGAGATTCCACCTTCTTAAGTTCTTTCAGTATAGGGACAAGAGCGAATTTGAAGCTTCCAACTACTGATTGGGATGTTCCTTTTTGCTCTCTCAAGAAGTTTTCTTTTCTTTCTGATATGTTTGCAGTAGACAATGATGACATTCGTTGTGGGGAGGTGGTACACGAGCATAGCGCACCTTAATTCTTTTATCCCCTTCCCTGTCTCTCCCCACTCTCCCCTTTCCTGCCATCTCTTCTCCCCTTCTCTTTTTTTGCAAAAGACCTACCTCCTTTTTCCTATTACCTATCTTTTATGTTACGCTTTAATGTATTTCTGTTTGGGGTTTTTCTTATAAGAGAGGCCATGCAACATTTAGGGTTGTGTGTTTGATTTATTTCACTTAATCTTCTGGCGTCAAGGTGCATCCATTTTCCTACAAATGAATTAAATTTATCATCTTTATGGCAGAGGAGTATATATGTATGCACACACACACACACACACACACACACACACACACACATTATACAATTCTTTCTTTTGCTTTTTATCTATACTTCTGTTTTCTCATGTGAGAGAGACCATATAGTGTTTGTGTCAGACACTGTGTATCTGATTTATTTCACTTCACATTATGGTATCAAGGTGCATCTATTTTCCTACACATGACTCAAGGTTATCCTTCTTTATGGCAGGGGAGTACTCCACTGTATGTAAATGTCACATTTTTTTTAACAATTCACCTGTTAGTGGACATATAGGCTGCTTCCAAGATTTAGCTGTTATGAGTTGTGCTGCTGTAAAAATGGCTACGCATGTATCATTGTAATATAATGTTTTTAACTCTTCGGGAATATAGTTAGAAGCATAGCTGAGTCAAATGGAATTTCTATTTTTAGTTTTTTGAGGAATTGCCATAATGATTTCCATAGTGGTTTTACTAGTTCATGCTCCCACCAACAAAGCAGAAAGGTTTCTTCCCCTACCCCAGCTTCAGCAGCATTTGTTGTTATTTGATTTCTTGGTAGCCATTCTTGCTGGGGTCAAATGTAATCTCAGTGTTGTTTTAATTTTCATTTCTCTAATGGCCAGTGACAATGAACATTTGTTTTCATATATTTATGGGTCATTTGTATTTCGTTTACAAACTCTTTATTCACTTCAGTTGCCCATTTTGATTGGATTTTTTAAGAGCTTTTCAAATACCGTTCATTGAATAACTATGCGTGCCAAGCAGTGTGCTTGGTGATCCATCGTCACCATCATTATCATCATCATCATAGCTTCACATAGAAAACTCTCTATGAGCTGGGCACTGCGGTCTTCAAGGGGTGACCTCACGAATGGATGAATGGGTCGCTTGGAGACTGATTCTGTTCTTCGAGGTAATATGGCTAGGTCTCTTATCATGTCATGCCATGCCCTGCTCTGCCTCAGGCAGGACTCTCCATCAAGAAGGGCATGGCCACATGTGGCCCCTCTGCCTCACACGAGAACTGTGAGCCAAATTAAACCTCCTCTCTTTGTAACTTGCCTACTTAGTGTTGCTTGTGTTAGCCAACTTACTAGCATTGATATACCAAGCGATCCTCCAAACAGTGCAAGTGGCACCCTTCCCATTGTGCAGATGAGAAAACACAGCACAGCAAGGCTGAATTACTTCTTAGAAGGCACACAGTAGGTGATGGAAACAGCTTTCAAATCTATATCTCTGACTCTGAGCCCCATGCTCTTTTAACTAGATTACATTTTGAAAATGTATTATGTATTTGTGGCCTCAGTAAGCTGTGTGTACATAACTGAATCTAACTTAAAATATCACCATGAATTTCTATTTTGCATGTAAGTTACTTTCATACAATGCCCTCACATGTTGCTGAGATATGTAACCAATTTCCTGCTTCCCTGTTCTCGGTTATTCTGTAGAGTGTGAGGGGACTTACTGCCTCATTCATGTCTCACTAACAGTGATGACAGTAATAACTTGAACAGCTATTGCTTTATTGGCCTCTCTTGTCCCCAGTTTTCCCATCTGTAAGAGGAGGACATTGGACTAAATTACTTCAAATGTCTGTTCTAACTCTGTTGGGGAAGAGCAGCACTGGGAGTTGAACCCAGGCCCTTAATCCTGAACTGTACCCCCAGTCCTTTTTTAATTTTTATTTTGTAACAAAATCTAAGTTGCTCAGGCTAGGCTTAAATTTATGATACTCCTGCCTCAGCCTCCCAGAGTACTGGGACTATGGGTGCTCAGCAGCATGCTCAGCATAGCTCTGATATTTTTGTGAGTTAAAAATCTAGTGTAAAAACTAAGTTAAAAACAGGTTTATATTATTTCCTTTGGGTTTAACTTCAATGGGACAAGGCAATGTCTGGTCATAGTCCTCAGGGCTAGAAGGACTTGGTGAATGACTTTGGAACGATGAATGATAAATCCCTATCACACTCCTTGTTCTATTCCTCCTCATATTGTTGACCTTTGAGTTGGGAGTTTTTATTTCTCTGTTTTTTTTTAAGAGCAACTTGCCAACACATCAGCCTATTTTGCAGTTCTCCCCCAAATCACAGGTACTGTTCTTGATTCCCTTTCCCTCCTTCCCTCTAGGCTTCTGTGCAGAATTTGTTTCTTCAGCCCAATGTACAGGTGACGCTGTCTCATGCATTTTCCCCACCGCCTTCTCCTCTCAGCTGGGGACTGCTACTCACAGCCAGAGACTTCCCTACCTATGGAGGATGATATTAACTTCTTGCTCTTTCCTCAACAGCTGGAAAATATTCTTTGCTGCTCCGGATTTAAGTAACTTCTTGATTATATTCCAAGACAAATCTTTTAGTTCTTCTTCACAGTGGGGTTTAAAGCTATTCTAAAAATGGATTCAAGTGCAGTTCTTCCCTTCTATCACTAAATGAGATACAAATGGGTTTGTGTCCCCTGATTTCTTTCCTAGTTTCTGCTTTTGTTCTATCACAGATCTATTTGTTATTCCTGAAAGGCCATGCAGATAATTACGAAAAACATGCTTCACTGAATATAAGCATAGATAAATAAGGAAACTGTTGCTGTTCTTACTAAACTTATATTTTTAAAAAATCTCAGCTATTTTCATCTTTGCGTTATTTTCTGTGCATTTATGTAAATTGACGGCAACTTTGATAAAAAAGTAACATTTTAGAGCCTTTTAATAAGATGGTTTTGTAATGTATGTGCTAGTTTGTTTTAAAAGCTATTTATGCTCTTTACAGGACCCTATGATCCCAATGCTTATTGTGGCGGGATTATTATCCAAGGAAACGACAAATCACAGTTCGGTTAAAGAGTACTTGCAATGCTGCAGTCTTGCCATAAGATGGCACTCTGAGAATGTGAGATCTGCAACTGCTTTTGTGTAGTTACCAGTAACTTGACAGCAATTTCAACTTTTGTGAAATCAAATATTTTTGACCAGGGAGTTAATCCTTCTGAAACATGCTCTCCAACAGGTGCGACCGTTCTAATGCTTAGGGGAAGAAGGAAAGTGAATTTTCTAGCAGTTACTGTGTCCTAATCAATACTAGCTGTGCTAAAAATCAGCAAGGTGCATTTGAAGAACTTTAAAGAAAGGAATTTCTTTTACTTTTTTTTTAATTTTTATTTTTAGAATGCTAACAGGAAATAGTTACATAATTTTACACAGAAAATTTCAAATCAGTACTATACATAATATTGTAGCATGACAATCATGATGATATTTTTGTGACATACTTAAATTTCCATTTTGACAGAGTATAGCTCTTTTAATCAATCATCTCTATTTAATACATAAGAAGCTTTTACCTAACTCATTAACCTTTAATGGGATGTCACTGAAGAAATTTATGACACTGGCTAAAGGGCTTAATGTCCAGGCATCTCTTAATGGCACGTATATAACATACACATCACATAAGTTTTTGTTATTATTACTAACTGGTGAACCTCATGTTGGTTTGACATGACCCTCCTGTCAAAATTAATTGGAACACAAAAGAAAGGTAAATGTCTGAATCTGAAAGAAAAGGTCTATCACCATGAACAATCCAAGTATTACACTTTAGAAGACAATAGACCTGGAAGACATGAATACATTTACTACAGATTCATTGAGATTAACAATGAATCATCACACCCATATGACAACCTTTGTTTCTTAATTTAGTTATGTACTAAGAGCACTTTTGTGAGAAAACCTTGTAATATTTTCTTGAAAACTTAACCTTTTGCTGATGACCAATTTACTGGAGGTGTCTCCCATAAGGCCACAGAGATTATTGGGGCTTCCCATTAATGAGCAGGTACTGGATAATTAACCAGGCAGCTGCTCCCTTACTTCATCAATTGGAGTCCTGTCTGATAGTCTTTCCACATCCCAAGGGATTTTTGTTTAATTATCTTAATAATTTTTTGATGACATATGAAAACACAATCACAACAATTAACACATTATTTTAGAATAGTGATAGACTCTCAAATCATAATATATAAACAACAAAATGCATTATATTTACAAAACCAATTTTAGCATCATTTTGACCTGCTGACAATCTGGATGGAATCATATCAGACGAAAGCATATGAAAAAATGCATAAAGGAAGGAAAGAGAAGAAGAAAAAAGAAAAAGATGGTTGAGCTCAAATAAAAACAGCTGATAAATAGATTGGACAAACAAATAAGGGTTTCTTTTAAATACGGAACCTGCGACACCAATAGAAAAGTCCTTCTCTGGCTCTCAGTTTCTCCATCTGTGCAGAGTGAGTTGGACCAGCTGATGCCTGAGGGTGCTTTTATTTCAAATGGTCTACATTTGAATTTGTTGATTTTCTTCCACTCCACCCTTGCTGCGTTAGCAAACAAGCCAGCAAACAAATAGGAAGATTGCCCATTTTACACTTGTTTGACTCTATTCCTCTGGTACAAATGCTCTTTTTGCTTCAACTGCCCCAAAACAAGCATGTGCAGATGTCCTGTTTTAATTGGGTTCCTTTTCTCCGTATGGCTTTTGCACAGGTCTCTTAACATACCACCTCCCCAATCCCTAACCCATTTGCCTGGAACGGCAAGCATGTCTCTCTCTTCAATGCACAGATAGAGTTTTCTTAGTATTATGGCAGTCATTTTGTGCTAAGTAGATCCTAATGAGATGGGGGAAGAAGACAAGATGTCTCATGCTTAAAGGTGACACTTGTAACATAGGTAGACATGTCTGTCACTCTTATTTTTCCTCCTCCACTGGCCAGTGTTCATTGCCAGAAGCATGTCAAAGCTTTAGGAAAGAAGCAGTATACAGAGAGGAGGACAATTAATTAAATTACAGATGAGTATTTCTAAGCAGATAACTCCACATTTAAATCCCCCATGGCTAATAAGTGTCCCTGTCCTGACACCCTCTGGGCAGTCTGAATGAGAAGAACCCTGGCCACGATGGCTTATCCTCATTCAAGGGCCTGTCAAGATCTCTGTGCATGAGTCATGCAGAGGGAGCCCATGGAAACAAAATGCTGAATGAATTAACTCAAAGCTATAGAGGCACCACTAACCTGTTCCCTCTGGGCTTGAAGCACAGAACATCTTGCTATACAAAATCCCCTGGGGACACATCATACATGTCACTTTGCTGTAGCTCAGGTGACAAAGGCAAGGAGACATTATGCACAGTATTCTCCTGCATTTGTTTTCTTACTATCCTTAGGAATTTGAAATCTTCAGATCGCCCTTGGTGTTCGTCTGCTGTCATGGCAGTAGGGTTGGTGGAGGTGAATGATTTATTTCTTTAACTTCAGCACCTTATCTCCCAAGAATACAAATATTTCACTGAATAATGATACTGCCAGATCTGCGTTTGACAGAAGAAGCTCTATGCACAAGGCCCTTGTTAAGAGCTTTTAAGGAGCATACCCAGGTGTCTGCTGAGTAGGTCCAGAAAGCTGATGCTGCAAGCACCCTTGGCAGCCTTGTAGACTGTCACAGATCACTGCTGTGTTGGTTCCTGAAGGGGCACAATGGACAAGGAAGTATCAGATATTTAATCAGCACTAATTATCTCTAAGAAGGTAATATCAGCATAGTGGTTAAGGATATAGGCAGCTAGAGTTTCAAATTCCAGATCTGCCGCAGGTTAGCTGTCTGAACTTCAGTAAGTTACTTAACTGTTTTATGCATTAGTTTCTTCATCTGCCAAAAGATGTGGATGGGAGTTGCATTGTCTGACTAAGTTACCCAGGCTGGACATGAACTTTCAATCCTCTTTTCTTAGACCTCTGAGTAGCTGCAATTGCAGATGTGTGCCACAGTGCCCTGCTCTATACTGTACATTTTTATTCACATCTTCACTAACAAGACTTACCTCATTTAAGAATAGAAAACTTGAACTGTGTTTAACTTTACAAAATCTAATCAGTGGCCATATGAGCTAGCCCCACATGTTTATTTGTCTTCTGTTTTTATGTATTTTACTTTTAGCTTGGGGAATATAACATGGGGCATGGAGGCAGTTAACAATACTGTATCATACACTTGAGGTTCAGTAAGAAGGTGGATATTAAATGTTCTTATCACAAGAAAAGAGAACAAAATGACTATATGAATTAATAAATGTGTTAATTAGGTGGCTTGTGGTAATCACTTCACAGTAATTGAATCATATGTAAACAGTTGATCTTTGAATCTAAAGATTCAGCCAGCCTTGGATGGAAAATATTATGAAAGGTCTAGGGAATGTGGGTTAGTAACAGCTTATACTTAGCATGCATGAGGCCAATGGTGTGATCCATAGTGTCACAAAACACACACACACACATACACACACACAGAGTGGTGGAAGATATTAGGAAAAAGTTGCATCTGTCTTAAACATGTATAGACTTTTTTCTTGTTAGTATTCACTAAACAATGCAATATAACAAATATTTACATATGTATAAAGTATATGCATAACCTGTCCTTTTTTATTTTAAAGAGAAAAAATAACAATGACAAAAACAAAGCAGCATAAAATCAATAAAAATGATACAGGATTTCAAAAGCAAGATGATAGGAATTAACAATGGTTGTTATATTATATATTGTTATCTTCAACAAAGTTGCTCAGATTACCAGATGTAGGAATGCAAGATTGACCAAACAATTAAAGAGAATAACAAGTGATAAAAAAATTAGAAATTGTACAGAGCTCCACTAAACAAGATGGTAGGAATTAAAAAATGGTTATATTGCATATTGTTGTTTTCAAATTAGTGTTCAGGATTACCAGATATAAGCATGCAAAACTGGTCAAGAAAAAAAAAAGCATAAACTGTTCCTTTCAATAAAACAGTAGACAGCAGCAGTACAATTATCCCAGCTATCTTTGTATATACATATGTATTTTTTCCTTCTTTCTTTCTTTTCTGTTTTCCCTCATCTCAGTTGTTCCTTCCCTTTGAGCAATTTCTTTCCCTTTCAAAGTATCTGTTGTACCTTTTGGGTTTTATTTACTCTTTCAGGTTCTTTCAGTAGGGTTACAATATGTTTATACGTGTGGGTCTGATTTATTTCACTTATGAGTATGGTCTCTAGTTTCATCCATTTACCTGTAAAAGCCTCAAGTCTATCTTTTTGATAGCTGAGTAATACTCCATTGTATAAAAATACCACATCATTTTTATCCATTCCTCAGTTGATGGGTGTTTGGGTTGTTTCCAAGATTTAGCTATGACAAATTGAGCTGCTATAAACATGATTGCACATATATCACTGTGGTATGATGTTTTCAGTTTTTTTGGAAAAATACCCAGAAGGGAAATAGCTGGGTTAAGTGGGACAAATACTGTCCTTTTTAAAAAAGAAAGTTGAATATCTGCATATTTTGGCAACCATGGGTAGGGGTCTCCTGGAACCAATTCCTGTTCGATACAGAGAGAAAACTGTACTATATCTTTTCTTGTACGTATGTACTTACTTACTAAAATGTTTACTTCATAAATTGATTGCAGTCAGATTAACAATAAAATAATTAAACAGAACAATTAAGCAATATACGGTAATAAAAGTTCTGTGAAGGTGGTCAGCACACACACACACATACATATACACACACATGCACACACACATGCACGCACACAGCCACTGGATCTGATAACTGAGAGAGCTACTAAATGATTAGTGGATCCATATACAGCCTAGATTCGCTGGACAAATGAATGATTCATACCCTGGGCAGGACAGAGCCAGATGGTGTAAGATTTTAACACACTTCTTGATACCATTTTTGTTATTTTTCACTTAATATTGTTGGACTGCAATGGGCCACAGTTTCTTTTATTTATTTTTTCTTTATTTTTTGGTGGGGATTGCTTGGAATGGAACCCGGGACTTCACATGTGCTTAGCAAGTACTCTATCACTAAGTTACACCCCAGCTCTAACCAAAGGTTACCGAAGCTGCAGAAACCACAGATAAAGTAATGAAGACTGTCATGTGTATGCAGACCCATTTTTACTACAAATGGAATCATACGGTACATTCTTAACTGCTGCTTTTGGTATTTGTTACAGTGTATCTTGGATTTGGGTCCTCATCATTACATAGATCTACTTTGCTCTTTTGATGCCTGTGTCGTATTCCATTATCACACTCATTAAAATTTGGTTTAATATTTTCCACATGAAGAGTAAAACATATAGAGATGAGAAACAGAAAAAGATGCTGGGAGTTGAGGGAGAGCTACTGAGGTACCTAAGGGATACTACAAGAGCATAGATTTTAAATAGTGCTACTAAATTTTAGTAACTGCAAGCATCAATTGAACCAGTACTTTTTTGTTACTGCTTTGTGAAGTAAATGAAATAAAGGTGACGTTTTAGGTCCGAGCCACAGGCCAGCTCTTCCCAACACTTCTGTAACCAGAAACCATGCTTCATTTACTAGACTCCTTTGACGATTTAAATAGCACATGGATAGAGTGGAACAGTGGACGCTATTTCAGCTTTCAAATATACTTGGCAAACATTTAAACCCAACACTTTTTTAAATAATGAGTCACTATGGGACCAGGGAGCAATGTTTAGTTCTGGAAATGTTTAGTCCTTATCTATGGATTGAAGATGAAAAATTCTTTTCAGGCAGAGTTTAAAGGAGTACTTTTCTGAATGGCCCTACTACAGTAGGGCCACAAGAGATCAGCAGTGGGACTAATTTGATTTTAAACTCATAATTGTTTTGGAAGCAGTAGTACAGGGTAAAATCATTAAGTTGGCTGATACCTTTGCGCTATTGCAGTGAGGATAATAGATTTCAAGAAGACACTTATTTTGGAGGAGTGGGCATAAAAGTGACTGGCAAGCTTTGATATGAACAAGACCATGGAAAGGTCTCTAGGGATGCATTCCTGAAGTGCATTTTAGGAGATTTACGGTGTGCCTAACTTCTTTATCTGTGGATAGGGTCTCTGCCTCAAGCGTCAGTAGGAGTAAGGAAAGGTGGAGCTAACATCTTCAGGAGGTGGATGCTATTTTCATAGCATTCTCTGAACAGAGGAGAAGAGGCTAGTAGTAAGCTTTTTCCTTCTCAATGAAAAATGTTTTTTTAAAGAGTCCCCAAGGTCAGTTGGTATCAATTGGTAGGTAATAGTTGGTGATCTGTATATTCACTAATTTGGAGGGTGGGCCTGGGGATGGAACCCAGGCCCTTCTCACACAAGCAAGTCAATTGGCCCTACCACTGAGCCTTATTCCCAGGTACAACTGACTTTTAGAACTAACTATGGAAGGAGTAGGGTATTGTGCTTGCTAGGCAGTGTGTAACTATTATGCCACCCGCTTGCTAATCTCATAGGAGCTTTGGTTCATGAACAAGTAGATTCCAGGAACTCCTTTCCATCCTAGATTTCAGTAGAAATGCTAAATAATCTGAAAGTTTTGAACAAAGGGATTTGCTTTTCTGATGCCCATTTTAAGAGTGCTTTTGGTGTGGGTCTACAGATTTTGCTGTGTGACAGGCCACTGCCCAGCACTGAATCCTCTCTCTCAGATCCTCATTTCCAAAGAGACAAAAGAAAAAAATGTAAGGAACTGAACTGCACTCAAAGCCTTAAGTTTGTCATTTAAAAGATAGAGGTCACAGACATCTAGGACATTTCCCAAGGGAGCGGCATTGGTACCTCTGTGTTTGCCAGTACCCGCTTGCAGGTGTTTGTGAAGCTGTGTTGCTGAATGAGTGATGCCATTCACAGCAAGGTGGCCTGGAGCTGATCTGAGAAGCCCAGAAAGGTGGAAAGCCCCACTCCTGTCGAGACCTGTGCTTCCCCATGACCTCCTCCAAAGCCCACATACAGAGCTCAGTCATTGAGGACTGAAGAAAAACTGTCCTCACAGGGGAAAAAAAACAATGGAAATCATACTTTAAATTTTGAAAAATATGCTAAATATGTTAGGGTACCATTTTAGAATGTAGTCTGATAGTCTGTGCCACTTTTTACTATAAAATATTTTTCTTTTCATAGGATGACTTTTAAGTATGAAAATCTAAATTATATTTCTCACCTTTCTCTGCTACCAAGCATGTTTTTGAAAGCATGATTTTAATATTGGCATTTACGTTATATTATGGAAGGGAATATCTCAGAGTCAGATCACTCTGTTCTGAAGTTGTAAAGTAATAAACAGATAGTGCCCTACCCCCCTCGCAGTGTGGTTGAGAAGCTTAAATGAACTGGGTGATACAAATCTGTTTTGTGAAAAGTGCTGTGCAAAATATAATTATATTAATGAGTCATTGCATTTCATAATTTGGGATTAGAAATTTAAATTGATTCAATTCTAGGAACCTATCCTTTATAGCTATGAATGCAACTATGAAATTATCAGTATACAAGGATGTTCTCTAAAGCATCATTTATATTAGTAAAATATTAGAAATTCACTCACTTGTCTATCAGTGATGGATTGGATAAATAACTTAAGAAATAGCCTTATATAGGAGTAAAAACAAGGCACTTCTATATGTTCTGACATGGAAATTTGTTTAGGGTACATATAAAATGATGTGACTAGATCGTTCCAGTTCTGATTAAGCTTATGTATTGATGTATGCATTTGAAAACTCCTATCTATCAAACTCTGGAACATACTTTGTTTTGGAAAGGCAACTTAGTGGGGAACTTTTGCTTGTGCTTAATTTCTACATTATTAACTTGATTGCAATGAGCATTATTATTTTTAATTAAAAATGTGAATTTGCCCTTAACCCTGGCTACCCTATTGTAACTGTGGAGAAGGGTATACAAAGGGAAAGCAAAAGACTTGTGGAGCCTTTCATTTCTTTAAGAATGCATTTCCATTGTCAGAACCAGAAGAAAGCAAAAAGGAGCTCAAAACCTTTTTACCTCTTTGGTAGTGGTGTTTCGGTATTTGGTTGTGATGGAAGAGAAAGAAGAAATGGACTGTTTCTTGTTTTTGATTTTTATTTGTTCGCTGTATTTTGCAAAATAAGAATAATGAAAAATATGCGAAGATCTGTCAAAATGAATGCCCCCTCAAATATAACCACCACGGTTGTGAATTCCTATCCCAGTTGAAGATGATAAAGCTCCCCACTGGAGATAAAAGTAGAATTGCTCAGGATTGAAAATACTCCCCTTCTCCTGCTGTAGGAAGCCCATAGATAGCTTGGACCTGCTGTGCTGCAGGGAAGGTTGTACCTTCTTGTGCAGGAGCACACTGAAAGTTTCCCCTGAGCTGGTGTTCTGTCTTCTGGGGGAGAGCACAGAGGGAAGCAGGCAGGCATAATGCACGCTGCAAATGGCTCGCAAAAGCCTCTTGATTAGAAACGTAGATTCTGCCAGGCCAAAATGAAATGGTGGGAGAAGAAGGGGTGGAGAGCATAGGACAGCCTGTCACCCTCACGTGAGCAGTGAACACAGTGACGTAAGACACTTTCGCTGTGTTTCACCGCCCAAGACCTTGAATCTCCCCTAGTACAGCTCCTATCACTCTACCTTGCCACTGGCCCTTACTCTGTGAGAGGCTCCGCTAACTTCACAACGCAATTAGGGCAGAGACCTTGTCTGTCTAGTTCAATGTTGTATCCCAACACATAGACTAGAAGTTTGAATTGCTGTCCTTTGACTGTTGAATGAATGTTCTTCACTGCAGATGAACTGTGTCTGAAGTGGTTTCCTTTTATCCCATGGGATTATCCCATGATTTCAAGGCTGAAGAGAATTTATCATTAGCTTGACTGGCTGTACTAAATACAGCTTTCCCATTGGTTGGGCCTTTCTTTGACAAACCTCTTTACTTTCACCTTTACAGATACAGCCAAAAGGCAGCAAGGAATGGGATGAAAAATCAGTTCAATCTCCATGAGCTGAAGATGAAGGGTCCTGAGCCAGTGGTCAGTCAAATCATTGACAAACTGAAGCACATTAACCAGGTATGTCGTGCACCCAGCACAAGTAGAAATGACAAAAGAGTGAAAGATGGACAGTGTTCACAATTGGGACTGTACATTTGAACTTGGGAAAGGGCAGCTGTATTATTCATTTTTTTCTTCAAAGAGTCTCTGCAAAAAGGGCTTCTAATTCTCATTTTTCATCTGTTTTAAGTTATCATGGTAAAATTGCAAGATAAGTGAAAGCTTACAGAACAGAGGAAAATATTTCTCACAATCCTACTACTCTATCCCAACTGTTTTTAGTTTTACTTCTTTAATGCTGATATTTTTTCAAAGAATCACACATAGACCTTTCTCATAATAGGAAGTATATAAGATAGTCCTTAAAAATGACACTACTGGCAACGCTTTCACACATTGCCACAAATCGCAGTATTCATGATCAGCCTACTTTTGGTAGATATTCAAGTTGCTTCCAATTGTATACTACAACCAACCTATCTCTTCATACATAGTGTTTTTTCCCTATCTCAGATTATTTTCTTAAAATATTGGTGTTATTGGGCCAAAGGATATGAAGATTTTAATGTGTGTCTCCAAACTGCTTTCCAATGAGAATGCATCAGTTTTCACCACCACCCGCAAGATATAAAGGGTCCAGTTTCACTGGAAGTTGGCACTCTTGCCAACTTCTGACTCACTGTCATGCACAGAGACACCCACAGATTCCCTTGACCTGTACACATAGTTTTTCCTCTTGGAAGGAGTTTAGTAACAAGACACAAATAGAAGTTAGTTGTACCATCTGTTTGTGATTGCTTTGTGGCCACAATATAAAAAGGCTACCAAAAAGGTTAGCATATGCCAGTGTGACAGTGATCTTACTCCATGATCTGGGAATGGGAAGATGCTGGCACCACTGATTTCTATTTGTAGCTAGGAAGAACTTTATGGAGCTAAAATCCTTATCCAAGGACAAAGGTTTCTGTGTGAATACATTGGCATAATTTTGATTTTTACTGTGAAGAGTAGCAGTGAAAGTTTCGTGTCTTTTAGAAAAATGTTTGCAAGGGCTTCCTACTAGTTGTCTATTTCACTGCAGTTTCATTGTGAGAGTCTTGACAGCACATTCGAGTGTAAACCCTGCAGTTCCTCATAAAGTGCCCTGAACACGGTGAGTGCTTAATAAGTGGTTGCTACCACTGCTGAACACATGCTACTGGCAGTGTTTACATGACCGAGCTTTCCTTCTGTGCAAGTGCAGCCTCACTGAGTTCATTGAAGCCTTGCTAGATGTAGTATGATTATTTCAAAATGCATCTTTGAAGGGGTCAGAGCACAGACAATGTAAAGCACCAGATGCTGAGCTCAGGGCATGGTGTGCCTCACCTGGGGGCATTGGTAGTATTTGTCTATCAAATGTTTTCCAAATTTCTTCACACTAAATGTGTCTTGTTGGCTCTACTCAAACAGTTAGATCCAAGCACTGTTAAGGCCAAAATCTTAGGGCCCATTACTATGTCCCTCAACAAAGATTACTGTCAATAGGTCAGTAGACAGGTCAGTAGACATTAAGCAACATGTACTGTGCTCAGCCACATGCTGGGGACATGAGGATCCAAAATGAGTCGAATCCTCTATTTCTACAGCCTCCTTGGGAGGGGAAACACAAGCAGAGAAAGTGGTTATAGATAAAGAGCAGCTCAGGATGGGATGTTCCTCATTAGTTTTGGACTGTATGCTTAGGGTCTGGTGGGCCAGGCCAGCAAGAAGAGTCCAGGGAGAGGCAAGTGTGAAGATCTGTTTTAAATGATGTTAGGGTTGGAGTAGGTAAGCACAAGCAGTGAAGGGACAATCATAAGAAATATCAGACAGCGTTCTGCAGGTGGACCCCAACTGAGAAAGTGGGAAAACAGACAAGGGTTTCTATATGATCCAGCAGTCACTAAAAATTATTTGTAGCAAGCCATTTTTGCAGAAGCTTCAAATACAGTGGAAAGAATAGGGACTTCTGATCCAGATTCATCTAAATGTAGCTGTGGGTCTTAGCAAATATATAACCTTGGGAAAATCAACTGATCCCTCTGAACTTTAGTTCTCTCATTGGTAATGTGATAGGACTATCAGAAGTTTCTGTATATGTATGTGTATGTACATATATGCATATTATGCACACACAATATATATAATTGCACATTCCTGACAGGCAATTATTAAATGGTAGTTATGAAGGGTATGTTCAGTCTTTTCCCAACAGGTAGGACTTTATTTTGAAAGAGAGTTGCAGTACTTTTTAAAATTTTTTATTGTATGGAGAAAAAGTAAAACACAATTTCATAACAAAATAATAGGAGCATAACAATAGTTAATACATTATATGTTATTATCTTTAAAGTAGTTGCTCAAGGTTTTTGCCAGCCTAAGTCTACTTCTCCTGTTGGATATGATTGTAGACCCCTATGATACACTTCTTTTCTCTAATATTATTAACCTTATTTTCCTTTCCTCTAACTTTCAATCAGAAAAGGGGAGACCAAGACAGGCATGGTCGTGCATGCCTGTCATCCCAGTGATTTCGGAGGCTGAGGCAGGATTGCAAATTTGAGGCCAGCCTGGGCAACTCATCAGGACCATATCTTAAAATAAAAATAAAGTTGGGCATGAAGCACTCGCTGTGTTCAATCCCCAGAACTACAAAAAATACATACATGCATACATACATACATACACACATACACACATACATACAATAAAGCTAAAAGCAGTTGGTATAGAGAAGGAGGTGTATATAGTTAGAATGGGACAGATTGCTATTATAATTCTCTTCTATTTCTGGTCATATATATATATATATATATATATATATATATATATAATGTTCAGTTTCCATACCAATTAATTCTCACTGATAGACCAGTTTTACCTGTTTAAGTTGAGCTGTTAAAATTGGTTGGCTTCCAAACACCCACATTGATTTTCTTCTCATTTATGTTGCTCTACATGGCCCAAACACAGTTTTTCCAAAACTTAAATAAAATTCATATTTTGGCCATGATTCAACCCAAAAGTGAAACACTTCAGGGAAGTCATAAAGAAGAAAGTGATGGTGGTGGTGATGATGATGATATTGATCATACTGACAGTGTGTTATGTTTGTATAACATTTAGCCATATTTCAAAGTCATTTGTGTTGTAAAGACTTAATTGCTTGGGGAAAAATAACCAACCTGGAATTGTATAATGTATAGTACTGTCACAAAAGCATTCTTTTTAAGAACTCATTGTTACCTTAGGAAATGTTACCCTTGCTACTCCCTGGGAGGTAAGTAATAAATAATGTTTGTCCCTTTTATAGCTAGGGAAACTGAGGCAGGAAACTGTTAAAGGTTCAGTGACCATGCTGTCAAAACATCCAGTGAGTTCAGTTGAAAATTCAATCAGCCATCCAGATATTGTTGTATACACTGCCAAACATCTGGATTCACTGAACGCCTGACTAAATTGGCCTAAAGTTTTGATGACGAGGACGTAGAATCAAGTTTAACTTGTGCAAGTCCACATGTCAGTAAGTGGTAAATCTAGGAGTACAGTGTTATTTTCCTAAGCCCTTAGCTTGTTGCTATGTCTATGAAACTACCATACTACTTATCTATAGATCCAGAGATATCTCCCTGTGTATGCATTATGCCCATGTTCCGATGCCAAGGAACTGTAGCTACACCATTTCTAAACACATCCAAAAATAACTCTTCACTTTCTCCCATGGAAATTCTCAGCTGCCTCCTTTTGGATTATGGTTGCTGTTGATAGCACTGGAAATAATATACCCACTAAGGGGATGAAGTAACATTATTTCCATATTGACGGTCCCATAGTGTAACCTTGAGCGGATGGGTTCAGGGTCAGACCCAGGCCCCTTTCCTGGGAAGTCTCGCAGGTGTGGAATAGCCTCCCCTCCTCCCTCCGAGCCAGAGTTCATGTGTAATGTTCCCACGATTGGAATTGAGGACCTTTTTATTTGCTTTTCAGTTTCTAACTTGTGTGAGGATTTATTGTCTTGAATTAGGAGAGGAACTGAACTCTTTTTTTAAGTTCTCAATGTCAGTCCCAGAATTTTCTGGACTATATTGTCTTTGTTCGTGTTATTTTCCTCTAGGCTCCTGCATGGAGGGAAGGCTGTGCAAATATCCAGAGTGACCATTAATACCTTCTTACCCATATGATGTGGGCAGTTTAATCTCTAACTCAGTTTTGTTTGTAACATTTGCTCTCTCTCTAGAGTATCTACTAGTTGATGCTAATTTAGCAATCTCTAAACTGCTGCAGAAGCTATTGTTCTCAAGGAAAATTTAGCCATGTAGTTTCCTCCCATGTCAGTTCAGGTTCACATGAAATTCCAGAAATTGTTTTCCTGCCCTGTTGTACACAGTTGAAGCCACAGCAGCCAATACCTGCCCGTTTAGTGTCAGAGCTTTCCATTCAAAGTGGGATAAAATCTCATGTGTTCAGGGTGGTTGAAATGTCCTGCTGAATGGTGGGGGAGTGGATGAGATGGCCTCTTAGGAATCTTTCTAGCCATGTGACTCCCTGACTTGTGGCTTAGGGTCAGGTTTTAACCCAGCACCCACTTGTGAACAAGTCTTGTGATTTTATTCACTGTTTTGCTCATCTTGTTAAACCACCCTTCCCCAGGTCACCCTTTTCCACTTTGTAATCTCTCATCTTTTCAGAGGTTGCTCCCTTCCCACCAGTCTTCCAGCCTAGGCAGATGGAATTTAACTTGCCCTTCTCCCTACCCAGGTCTCCTGTTCTTCTGGCTTGTTCCTACTAGGCTATGAAAACATTCAACTATCAAAGCAGTTTTGTATTTATCACCTTTACATTTCCCTCCTCCAGGGCCAGATAGACGACCTGTCTTCAAATTATGTTAACCCTCCACATAAATGATAATAATCCTGTCCTTTGTTTGAATAGCACAGTTCTGTAAAGCCCTGTCACGTACACTAGGTAAACTGATCACAGTGCCTGTGAGAGGAAAGCGGGGCGGGAGTTATTACCTTCACTGGCCAGAAGCAACTGTAGGCACTAGAAGGATAAGTAAGTGCTAGGACTAGACCTAGAATCCAAGGCCGCTGGTTTCAGTCCCTGCTTTCTTTCTACTTCTATAAAGACACAGTACACCCTTAGCAAGATCCATGCATAAAAGATAAGCAGGAATACAAAAAGCAGAAACTTTTTGATTTTTGATCTAACAATTTCTATGCACCTCATACAGTCATTTCTATAGTCTGAAGCATTCAAATCAGCAGCAAAGAAATATTAAACATGTCAGTTACTGAACCCTAATTGAGATGATGCCTAGAAAATAATCTATCGCATTCAGTGGTAAGAGCTGGAGTTGCAGATAGCAGATAAATTTTCTGTGATTTATGTCTAACTCATAGAATGATGTTAAATGGTCAAAGAAAAATTTTAAATGTAGGCAAGACAGTAAAATGCTCCCAATCCCATCCCTTTCTGTAAACACTGGACAAGTTTTCCAATATGCCTGACAGACTGTTATAATGAAGGCACTAATAATTTTTAAACAGAAAGTGAAAATTTTTAGTAAGTTAATTAGTAAAGTTGTTAAGTAACAAAGTACAGGGGACATTCCTAAGCATGTGGTTTTGTTGTTGTTGTTTTTTTTTTTAAGAATCTTGGAAGTGTCCTCAGGCAGGATAGCAAATGTTCTAAGTAACTTGTTTTCATGGTCTTCGCACAACAGTACCAGAGGGAGTTAACAAATATTGATCTAGTTCCATAGTTAGCAGCAAAGCTAACATTGATCTAAAATCTCTAAATAAAAGAAACCTTTTAAAATTGGAATTTAAATAAAAGACCTTCTGCAGGTAGCATTATATCATGCTTCCTCAAATAAAAATGGTATGGCAGAACTCTAGTAATTGCCATTTTCATACAGAGTATGGGTGGTGGTGGTGGTGGTGGTGGTGGTGGTGTGTGTGTGTAAGACAGTATCTATAATGACATGTTAAGAAGACTCAGTGAAGACTTCTGACTCAGAAAAGGACAATTTGAATTAGTCTTTAAATATCAAACCTAGACTCTGTGGAGCTAAAGATTATTTCATGAATTGAAGGGAAATTAGCTGATATATTCCAAAACACATTTATCATTAAAAAAATCTTCTGTCATTTTGCTTAATAGCCTGAAAAATAATTACAATGTCTGGTGGCTTTGGGGAGCATGTGTTTTTAATACCTTAATTATTATGTACAGTTTAATAACACCACACCAAGAAGAATTCCCAAGTATTTCATATTAATTTTTTGAAAATTAACCATTTACTATATTTAGAGTATACCACATTAAAAGTACTTAAATTGGGTCATGTATTGTAGTCCTTGAATATTAAATTACTCAAAAATGGAAGATGACTCAGGAATGTCAAGCCAGCATGCTGTGGGTAGCTGTATTATGGTACTCTTGATTGAGCAATATAGGAAAATGCATTAATGATTTTTATTACTGATTTTTCTTTCTCATAAGTTCTTTAAAATTAGAAATATTGCCGGGCATAGTGGCACATGCCTATAATCCCAGCACTTGGGAGGCTGAGGCAGGAGGATCGTTGCAAGTTTGAGACCAGCCTAGGCTACAAATTGAGCTCAAGGCCAGCCTGAACTGCATAGCGAGACCCTGTCTTAAATAAAATAAAATTAGAAATATTGTTAGCTATAGAGAGACAAGTTCTCTATGATAAAGGAAATCTAAGGTATATTATACAGGCTATCACACTTACAAAATTAAAAATATATTTTAAATTAACTTTGAAATCCATAGAGTTTCATATTTTATTAAATTTACATGCAACCCAATATTCTAAAAAATAGTTACAAATGGTTGCTCTCTGAAAATCTTTAATATTATATATATATATATATATATATATATATATATTTGGGGAATTCAGAGATAACTTTCACCTATATATATTTATGAACATGTGTTTTACCTTTAAACTATAAGCTCATTAAGGATGGGATGACATATAGTTATTTTTTTCCTATAGAAACATATATAGTTATTTTTTCCTATAGCAACTAACACAGTAATATATACAAACTAGAAACTATATACACATTTATATATTTTGGATATATTTTACTTGATCTGTCAGTTTGAAGAACTCAACCTGTGCTGTCATTTCTGCATTTAGGTTCTATTTAAGGCACCTTTCATGCTCAATACTGACCAATTTCTAAGCTGTAAGGTAGAGTTTTGTAAGTGCTGGGTCATAAGGTCTAGGTAACAATCAAAGCCAAGAGAGGGAAATGAATTGTTCAAAGGCATACTGCCAGTTAATGACATCACTGGGACTGGAAAATAAACGGATTGATATTCTGTAGTGCCATACTCTGTTTCCTCAGGCTACTGTACAATACAACACATTTGCAAATGTGTAAACACATTTTCTTATATAGTAAATAGTCCAAATCATGGCAAACCATAGTTAACAGCTCAGCTTTGAAACAAAAGGTTGCATAGCAAGAGACATGCATTTGCTAATTATTTATCTCTTATTACAGATATTAACTAGGTTTGGTCATAACAAGTATACCTCATTGCCCACCACCTCATTAAACCCACTGTGCAGTTATACACAGGATGGAGCATTCTCTTCTAGGGTCACTGAACCCAAAGCAGGCAGAGTCAGCAGAACCTGTTGCTTGAGCCTTAACCCTCTCACGGAAGCAGACTCAGGCTCTTGTCTGCATTCACAGTCAGCCCTCCTTTCACTCTCAAGCCTTAGATCTCAATTCTTCCACTTTAGTGGACACGCTATAATAATTTATCTAGTGCCTCTTCCCTCCTCCCAGAAGAGCAAAATTAGCATGGTATTAGTCAGAGGGCTTATATGCCAGCTAGATCAGTTCTTTAGGGCACAGTGTTCACACTGTATTCCATGCGGAATGTGGGGGAGGTGCAGTGGCCGTTGTTCAGAGTCCCCCATTCCGTTTAAATCAGCACATCTCGATTTTTAAAAAATCTTTGTGAGATATCAGTTTTCTAACTCAGATTTCACTTAAAAGGTTGCAACTACAAAACCAATAAAAATCTCAGACTGCTCAGCAAGCTAACATGAAGTAAGCTTAATTACATATGAGCAATTGTATTTGAGCATTCATAAAATGAATGCATTAAAAGTTGACAATACAAAAGGAAGACAGAATGTCCTCCGGTCTCCACCAGGAACCTGCTAAAGTGAACATAGGTCAGCATGGAGATGCAACAGGAGAATATGAATGACTTGGGAGGTAACATGACTCCTATGGAAGTGATAACTGAAGGTATATTTTCTAGTACTAGGGAGCCAAAGTGTCCGGTTTCTTTTCACTTTTTTTGAAATCTGACATTCAGAGAATTTTATTTTTCCCAGTTACTGCAAAGAAATGTTTCCTCTTTTTCAATTTTAAAATTTTTAAAATTGTTGGTATATCTTTGCAATACAATTACATTCATTTGGGGAACTGGTGGATATACTGTCACATCATGATCATTTTTACTTCCCCCACGTTCCCATCCCTTCACTCTCCAGATTCCTTTTCCATCCCCACAAAGTCTGCTTCTTGTTCCCTACTGTCTCTCTTTCATTTTGCTCTTTACATTGTTTATATTTTAGGTTTCATGTATGGGAGAAACCATGTGATAATTATCCTTCTGCATCTGGTTCATGTCGCTTAGCATTACTATCTCAAGAGCCAACCATTTTCCTATAAATTACTCAAATTTACCCTCACTTATGGTTGAGTAGTACTCTATTGTGTGTATGTGTATATCATGTTTTCTTTATCCATTCTTCTGTGGATAAGCATAGATGTTGCTTCCTTGATTTGGCAGTTATGAGTTGGAGTGCGATCCACATGGGTATGTATGTGTCACTGTAATATGATGTCTTTAAATCTTTGGGGAGGACACCCAGGCGAGGAATAGCTGGGTCAAATGACATTTCTATTTTTAATTACTTGAGGAATCTCCACATTGATTACCATCGTGGTTGTACTTAGTAGTTTACATTCCCATGAACGAGGTGCAAGAGTTCATGTTTCCCCACAACTTGACAGCATTTGTTGTTTGAGTCCCTGAGGCTAGCCATTCTTTCTGGAGTAAGATGGGAATCTCAGTGTTGTTTTGATTTGTATTTCTTACCTGGCCAAAGATGCTGACCATTTTGCATGTACTTATTGGTCCTTTGTACTTCTTTTATGAATGATCTCTTCATTTCAGTTGTCTATTTTTAATTGAGTCTTTTATTTTCAGAGGCCTAGTTGTTTTGAGTTTTTTTTTTTTATGTATTCTGGGTATTAGCTCTCTGAGAAGTAGCTGGAAAAAAAAGTTCCCATTCTGTACCTTATCTCTTCACTGTGCTGGTTATTTCCTTTGCTCTCCAGATGCTATAACCCCATTTGTTGGTTATTGGTATTATTTCTTGTGTAATTGGGCTTCTGTTCCTAAAGTCCTTGCCTATGCCTATGTCATCAAATTTTACCTATTTTATCTTCTGATAGATTTGATGCTTCTGTTTTTATATCTGTGCCTTTGATCCATGTTGATTTCAGTTACATAGAGGGTGAGAGAGACAGGTATAGATTCATTCTTCTCCACATGAGTAATCAGTTTTCCCAGCATGTTTTGTTAAACAGGCTATCTTTTCTCCAGTAATTGTTTTTGGCTTCTTTGTCAAAAACCAGATGGCTAAAGATATGCGGCATTGTTTCAGCATCCTCAATGCTATTCCATTGGTCACCATTTCTATTTTGTGCCAGTTCCATCCTATTTTTATTACTGTAACTCTGTAATACATCTTGAAATCTGGGATGGTAATGTATCCTGCTTTACTCTTCTTGCTCAGGCTTCCTTTGAATTTTCTTGGTCTTTTTGGGTTCCATATCAATTTTAGTGGTATTTTTTCCTACTTCTGTGATGACTGCAGTTGATATTTTGATTAGAATTGTATTAAATCACATTTAGTAATATGACCACTTTAACAGTATTGGTTTTGCCTATCCAGGAATAGTGGATGTCTTTCCATTTTCTAATATCCTCAATCTCTTTTACAGAGTGCTGTACTTTCCATTATAAAGGTCTTTCACTTCCTCGGTTAGGTGAATTATTAGACAATTTTTGAAGCGAGTCTGCTGTAACACTATTGATTTTTGTATGTTGATTTTGTATCCTGCGACTTTCCTGGATTTGTTGATGAGTTCTATGTCTTCCAGTGGATTTTTTGGACCTTGTATGTAAAAGATCATGTCATCTGCAGAAAAAATAGTTTCACTTCTTGCTGTCCTACCTATGTCTCTTTTATTTCTTTCTCTTGCTTGACTGCTCTAGCTAAAGTTTCAAATACCACATTGAACAGGAGTGTGCACATGAAACCCTTATTTGTGCCTGATTTTAGAGGGAATGATTCCAGTTTTTCCTCATTTAGTATGATGTTGGCAGTGGGTCTGTCATAAACTGCTTTTATCAGTTTTGATGAGGTGCTCCCATACTTACCTTTATCAGGTCATTTATGATGAATGGATGTTGAATTTTGTCAAAAGGGCTTTTTCTGTATCTATTAAGATGATCATGTGATTTTTATTCTTTTTTCATGTGGTGTATTTTATTTATTGATTTATGTGTATTGAACTGTTCTTGCATCCCTGGGATGAAGCTGACATTTCCTTTTTTGAATTAATTTTATTGTTGTTCTTTTAGTATATGTAATGATCACATTCATCATAGGGAATTTGTACCTGTACATGATATACTTGATCCCCCATCCCCTCACCTCTTTCAACCCTTCTTCCCCTCATTTTCAAACTCTTTGTTCCATTTTTTCTTTCTATTCTCTTTTTTCTTTTGTCTTCCTTCCCTTCCTCCTCCCCTCTCCTTTGTTCCCCTTCCCATTTGAACATTTTCTTCCTCCTTCCCAATATCTACCATCCATTGAGGTCCTTACTTATGCTTTTGGTTTCTCACATGAGAAAAAAAATGTGATATTTAAACATGTGTATCCAATTTATTTCATTTAAAATATGGTCTTAACGTGCATCCATTTACCTAGAAAAGTCTCAAGTTTACTCTTTTTAATGGCAGAGTAGTACTCCACTATATAAAAGCCACATTTTCTTTGTCCATTCATCTGTTGATGTGTATCTGGGCCGTTTCCAAGATGTAACTATTACAAATTTTGCTACTATAAATATGGGTGTGCATATATTACTGTACTATGATGCTTTTAAATCTTTCAGAAAGATACTAAGAAGGGAAATACCTGAGTCAAATGGAACCTCGGGTATAAGGTTTTTGAGAAATCTCCATACTGATTTCCATATTGGTTGTACCAAGTTACATTCCCACCAGCAGTAGAAAAGGGTTTCTTTTCTCCACAACTTTACCAGCATTTGTTATTGGTTTCTTTCTTTCTTTCTTTGGGGGGGTGGTCTTTTTGAGACAGGGTTTCATTATGCAGTTGAGGCTGGCCTTGAACTCACTTTGTAGCCCAGGTCAGCCTCAAACTTGCGGCAATCCTCCTGCCTCAGCCTCCGGAGTGGGGGATTTCAGGCATGTACCACCATGCCCAGTCTATTGGGTGATTTCTTGATGATAGCCCTTCTTTCTGCAGTGAGGTGGAATCTCAGTGTTGTGATGTGTGATCGTTTTAATGATTTGTCATACTCTGTTTCAAAGTATATTGTTGAAGATTTTTGCACCTCTATGTTCATTAAGGAAATTGGTCTGTAGTTTCCTTTTTTTATTGAGGGCTTGTCCACTTTTGGTTTCAGTAAAATATCAGCTTTAAGGAATGAGTTTCAATTTCCTGGAAGAGTTTAAGGAGTATTGGTTTTAGTTCGTCCTTGAAATTCTGGATTAAATTCAGTGGTGAATCCATGAGGTCCTGTGCTTTTTATGGTTGGTAGGGTTTTTTATTTCTGTCTCTATTTCATTGCTTATTGGTCTGTTAAGTGTTCTTGGTTCCATTTTGGTAATTCATATGTGTCTGGTAATTTATCCATGTCTTGTGGATCCTAAATTTGTTGGAATATGAGCTTTCAAAATAATTTCTTGTAATTGTGTATGTCAGTTGTGTACATTGTGATTTCACCTTTTGTCATTTCTAATTGCATTGATATCAGTCTCATCTTTCCTTCTTTTGCTAAGTTTGGCTAAGGGTTTATTAATTTTGTTTAATCTTTTCAAAGAACCAACTCTTTGAGTCTTTGCAGTTTTTTAGTCTTAGTTTCATTAATTTTTTCTCTCATCTGCCTTTATAATTTTTTCCCTCTACAAGTTTTCAATTGGATTGCTCATTTTTCTAGGAACTTAAGATGCATCATTTGATTCTTTACTTGTGCTTGCTGTATTTTCTTAATGTGAGCATTCACAGATATAGTTTCTTATTAGAAGTGCTTTCATTATGCCCCCACAGATTTTTGTAAGTTGTGTTTCCACTGTCCCTTGATTCTAGGAACTTTTAAATTTCTTCCCTGATTTTTTTTCCTGTGACCCATTGGTTACTCATGTGTGTATTATTGAATCATTTTGTGTTGTGTAATCTCTATGGTTTCTTTTGCTATTGATTTCTAGTATCATTCTATTATTATATGATAGGATGCAAGATATTATTTCCATTCTTTTGTATTTATTCAAGGATGACTTACAGCCTAACATATGGTTTATTTTGGAGAAAGTTGTGTGTGTCTTTGAGAAATATATGTATCCTGCTATTTGATGAACACTGTAGATATCAAGTAAGTCTATTTGTTTAATTATGTGCTTCAGCTCTGATATTTCTTTGTTGATTTTTTGGTCTGATTGATCCATTGTGACAGTATGATGTTAAAGTCTCCTACTATTACTATACTGGTGTCTATTTGTCCAGTAGTTGTTCTATGAAATTAGATATGCCAACATTTGGGACATATATAATAGCTATTACTTCCTACTGAATTGTTTCCTTTATCAGTATTTACTTTATGTGAAAATAGTAAAAAGCAAAAGATTTATATGATCTGAAGAGAAACCAAGAGTATATTTTGTGTGAAAATAAGATAATGAAGCTACTCCTGCTTGTTTTCAAATTCCTGGTGCATGGAGTGTCATTATCCATATTTTTTCTTTCTGTCTGTGTGTTACTTTGTGTATGAGGTGTGTATTTTGCAAGTAACCTATGGTTGGGTTTTTTTTCCGTGATCTAACCTACCAGTCTATGGATTATGACTGGGAAGTTATGACCACTGACACTGAGTATTATTGAAAGGTATAAATCCTGTCATTGCATTATTTTTCCAGTGCTCATTCCTTTATTTCCCTTTTATTTAACCATTCTCCCAGTTAGATGTATTCTTTCCTTTGGACACTGTGGTGATATTGACCTTGTTCTATCTAGGATTCCCTTAAGTACTTTCTACTGTTGATTTGGTGCTGAGGGATTTCTTTAGGTTCTCTTTATCATGGGAAGTGCTTCTCCATCAATTTTGAGGGACAATTTTGCAAGCTATAGTGATCCTGGTTGACATTTGTTTCTGTTTGAAACTTGAAAAACTTTCTCTTGGCTTTTAAGGTCTGTGTTGAGAATCTGCTATTATCATGACAGGCTTGCTTTTGTAATATGATTTTCTCGGATGTCTTGTTTTTAGGATATCATTGGGTACATGTTCTCCTACATCAACCTTGTCTTCAAGTTCTGACAGTCTCATCTCAGATTGTTCACTCCTGTTGTTCATACTTCCAAATGAATTTTTCGTATTCAGTGTTTCTTCTTGATTCCTTTTCATGTTCTTTAATTCTTTACAAAAATGATCATTCATATATTGCATTGTCTTCTTTAATTCAATTTTTGTTTTCATTTTCTTTAAACTCATTAAGCATTTTATTAATTAGATCATTAGTCTGTTTATTTAAATCCTGTTTAATTTCACTGAACATCTTAAGTACTTACTTATTAGTTTCTTCTTTGATCTCTTTGACCATGTTAACCATTTGCTTTTGAATTGTTTGCTTGAAATTTCCTCCACTTCAGTGCCTATGAATCAGCTTTGGGGAAGGTAAGACTTTGACATATTTCAGTCCTGTTTTCTCATGTTTCTAAGGTTTCGTGGCTGAGGTCTAAGGATCAAGTAGGGTAGAAAAACTCTGTTGCTACTGTGGCAATCGCTCTAGTTAGGGTATGTCCCCCTGTGATGTGACCTTGGCTTTGGTTATGTTTGGTGATCATGCATCTAATCAACCGACTTCACATAATAGATCAGTCATAGTCCTTGTATTGCAAGGAGAGAACAACTACCAGTTATATGAGCATCTACAATTTCAAACTTGTGTTAACATTTCACACTTTATTCAAAAACTCAAAAGGGCAGTCAAATTGGATTAATGATAATTAAGCCAACATGTTGAGGAGGAAGGAAGGAGAAAGGGAACAAATAGCTCAAAAAGAAAGGAAGAAAAAAGATAAGAATGAAATGAAAGAGAGAAAAGAGATAGGTCTTTGGTGATATTGCTTTTATATCATTAATGGGAGGAGGAGGAAGAAGGTGAGTAAGGGGTTATTTGAGGGTTGGGATAAAGGAAGAAGACAGGAGGATTTAATTGGAGATTGGAGGGAGCAAGAAGAATGTTGGAAGCAATTAATAGTCTAGTAGAAAGCTTGGGTTTGAATCTGCTATATAAAATTTTTGGTGAGGATTAACCTGACATGATTGTGAAAGATACTATCTAAACTAAAGCACTAATTAATCCTTGTTCTCTGTTTCACATGTCCAAATACCAGATGAAAGGAAACAAAAGAAAACACACACACACAAAGGCGCAAAAGAGTCCTCTCAGTCCTATTTATATTTCAGGCTGAATTCAACCAGTGTGCTCTTCCCTTCAGTTCAAAATTGGAGAGACCTTCTGTTGTAGAAGCTGAGGGGGACTGGACTCCAAACTTCTATGGTTGTGGCTAGGAGACTGGTGCTTGAGATTGATTTGTTCTCTTGCCTACCAGTGAGTGGAGGGGGTTGGGGTTCAGGCACTGAGCCCACTTCTCATTGTCACTGCAGGCAGAACTCTGTTAGGTGCCAGCTGCACTTGTACTGGCATGACCAGCCAGGTATTTGTCTCTGTCTTATGAATGGACATCTTCAATATAAGGGCAGAAGGCACAGTGAGACTGGTCAAGCCCTCAGCTTTTCAGTAACCTTTGGAGATGCTTTCTTGATTTTTGTCCCTTTTCCTCTGCCATAATCCTTGCGGTTGCTTACATCTGTTTTTATTCTGCCTCTCCAGGTAAGTGTGCCATGCAGTATCTTCTGACCCCACTACTCCTCTCTCTGGCTTTCTGCTGTGTTAAACTCTCTGGGCCTCTCAGTCCCTATCTTGCCTGTGGATGCAGTAGCATTTATGAGTTGGCAGAGGAGAGCCCTTTTGTTTGGAATTCAGTAGCATTTAGGAACCAATGCAAAAGAGTGCATGTGCACCACACTCTTCGCAGCATTTGGAAGGCAGGTTGCCAGAAGGATAGTGCATAGGTGTGGAGCATGGTTGTAATGTGGACTACCATTAGTCCTCACTTTTCTGGCACTTCTTCTCTGCCTTTATTCCACCCCTGGAACACACCTGTCACAGTGACGGCACAGCCCTGCAACTCTTTGTCCCCCAGATCACTTAATGCCAGGTTCCTATCCAGGACACTGCCTTTGTTTCTGCTGTCCCTAGGTCTTGCCAATCCTAACTCAGTCACTGAGTGATTCTATGCTTCTTGGTGCCCTAACCTCCTTCCTACAAATATCTTGTTTGCTGGCCCCATTTCTCAGTGGTAAGAGCTAGGACAGTTGGGCACTGCTCAGTGGCTGCAAGGCTGAAAGGCAGCAGCGCTGCCACCACTTCCAGGCTCACCTTCTTGCCTTGGGGGTTAGATTCTTTACCATCATAGGATGTTCACCGAACCTGAGCTGTGAGCAGTGCTAGGATCTGTTGGCGGCTTCTTTTTCTTTTCTTTTCTTGTACCAGGAATCAAACTCAGGACCTTGTGCTTGCCAGGCAGGTGCTTATGCTGCTGAGCTATATCCCTGGCTCAGTGGTTTCTGTTTCGAAACAGCGCTGATACTGGAATTCATATAATGGGCTTCTCCTTCAGGTTGCCTCCCCCATGTTTGGGGTTTTTATTTGAGCCCTGTTTCTGAGTACCTGAGGGTCCTGGTGTGCATCTTCCAAGCCACTTGCGAGTGCTCTGCCTCACGCCTGCTGTGATCCAAGAGATGTCCAAAATATCTTCATTGAAGTTGATTACCAACACTTCTGCATTTTCTCCCCCGTGTCATTCAGATTAGGACAAAATACAATGGAAGAAAGTACTGAGCTCTTTTGTCCTGAACTAGCTTCATACACACAGCAGATATGACTGGCTATGGATGAAAAGCCCTTGTTAATTGGACCAGCCAAAAATTTAGCCCTAGCCCTGTATATCAATCATTATTTGAGACCTAACCTTCAAGTATAAATTTATTTGAACCATGTCCTTGCATGTATATGCTCATGATTGCTACTCAGTGAAGACTGAATGCTATGAATGAAGTCAGTCCTGTGTTTCTAACTGTATGCATTCCTTAAATAGCAACCACAGTGATTTTGCATAGCAACTGTTAAATGAAATGTCTTCAGCAGAGTTCTATTTAATGTCCAATGTGAAAATCACATTATTATGTGCACTCATTTTTATTGGGTAAGTTCTTTTTTTTTCTTTTTCTTTCTTTTTTTTTTTTGTTTGTCTTTTTGGGACATGGTGTCACTATACAGTTCAGTCTGGCCTTGAGCTCACTTTGTAGCCCAGGCTGTTCTCAAACTTGAGGCAATCCTCCTGGCTGAGCCTCCCAAGTGCTGGGATTATAGGTGTGTGCCACCACGCTGGGCATCTGGGCAATTTCTTAAGAATTTTAAAACATAGTCTTCATGAGTTCATCTAGTTATTTTCTCATAGTCCATATTTTCCTCAATCCTCACTTCTCAGAGCATTCTGTATTATGGGTGAGTACTTAGCAAAAACCACAGAAAACTAAGTAACTACTTTTATCAGATGTTGTAAAGATTAGGCCCAAGTGCACGTCAGTCATGCCGGAGGGCAATGAGGAGTCTTACGTTAGCATCATGATATCACTGTCAGTAAACTACAGGGCACCGCAAGGAACACAAGAAGAGCCAAAAGATGGGAGCTAGACACCATGGTTTACCTTCACATTTAAGGGTGGACAATGGATTACGGTAATCATAAACCAATGATAGGGCTGCTAATATGTGGCAATAGCAAAGTTCTGCTCTGGATTTTTGGAGAGCATGAGCTGTAAGCAGTAGTCATGGTGATAAGAAGCCACTGTGGGCTCACTAAGAACAAATCTGGCCACTTCCCCTCGTGTGTGCATGTA
Organism: Dinomys branickii; assembly: GCA_004027595.1. Taxonomy (NCBI): domain Eukaryota; kingdom Metazoa; phylum Chordata; class Mammalia; order Rodentia; family Dinomyidae; genus Dinomys; species Dinomys branickii. The sequence continues at coordinate 41,900 of PVLD010006473.1, read as the reverse complement.
CCTTACTGGGTCAGAAAAGTGGTACAGACTGGCATTTCTAGATTTCAGCAAGGCTTCTGACAGAGATTCCTACAGTTTCTTTTTAACAAGAGATGTCAGCAGAGTGATCATCCAGTTTAGTAAATGTTTAGCTAATTGGTCATTAAACCTGAAGACTATATTCTTAACAAACAGATGTCAGACTGCAGAGAGGCTTGTACTTGTTTGCTTTGTACTTGACATTTACTACCTAAAGTTTTTACAAGTGTCTTATCTGAAGACAGAGAAGGCATACTTCTAATATTCAGTGATGGTGTAAAGGAAGGTAGAGTTAGCTAAAATAACACAGTTGGGGTCCAAAAATATCTCAGCAGGCCACAGTGACAGAAGAAAACTACCAAGGTGAAATTGTAGAGGGATATATGCAAAGTATTACATTCTAGATTCACAAGCACAAACACATAAGCCTGATACAGGATACCCAATTTAGCAAACATATATATTTTTAGTTGTGATGGAAACAGCAATGAGGAGGTATAAAACCTTCACTAACCCGAAACAATATTCTCAAAGGTAGAGATCACCTGACAGCTTTTTACATGTGGGCATTATTGGCAGAGAAGATGAGAGAGGGGGAAGTGGGGAGAGAGAGACATGGAAGTAAGGGACTGGAAACATGCTCTCTATCCTGTTTAAAGGTTACAAAGGACTGTTTGAGGATTATAAGGTTCACTGTTCTACATGAATTTCTGTTAAATCAATAGTGCCTGTCTTAGTTGTAATGCATTATTGGTGTGTGACTTAGAGTCACAGTGAGAAATCTGAGGGTACAGCACTAAGATGTCTACTTTTGGTCAAGGGAAAGTGACCTTAGTGTCAAACAGATCTATTATTAATTCACACATATTCTACTTCGGAGTTACTTGGATTTAAAGCAAATTATTTAACTTTCCTTGCACAAGTACCTGTGAAATGGGCACACTATCATGTATCTAGAATGGTTAGGACAAGTATTAAGTATGCTATGTAGTAAGTAGGCGCTCAGAATTATAGCTACTCTTTTCATATTATTACTGTACAAAGAGTTATCATAAGGGACAGTCAGGAGTGACCTTTTCAGTGGTTTGAGTCTTGTGCCTCAGTTTGTCAGTTTCTGGAATGGAGAGACTATAACTTTTTTAGTCTGGAATGTTTAACTGATTTAAAAATTCTAAATATAATTTAAATTCTAAAGATTCTTGGAAAAATATATCTAGCCAAGCTTCAACAGATTTTTGAACTATTTAAAGTTAAGTTTGGCACAAAGTGACTGAATAAAAAATGAAGTTGGTAAATTAAATATATATATATATATATATATATATATATATATATCAACATATTTAAATTGAGTTCTTTAGATTTTCCCAAGTTTGAACTCTGCCCTAAAGCAGATGCTCTGCCCTTTGAGTACAGCTTAGAGATCTTAGCACATGATCCCAAAGTCCCATTTTAATCTTCTGCCCCACCAGGACCTTTCACAGAAGGCTAGGATCAAGTAGAGAGACTTGAGTGCTATAAAGTTCAAGGCAACTTCATCTGCATTTCTTTTTGCATTTTGCTCTCTGGTTGGAGATCCTGAGAGGTCCCTATATTTAAAATGTGGCTGACATGATTATCTTTATTGGCAGATGTCTTCCAGGAGGTATTTAGAATGATTTTGAGCAGCATAGAATACGTTCATGAGTGTGTGTATTTCACATGCCGACAGAGCAGAAAGAATTCACAGGGCTTGGGGCTACGGAGGTTTCCTGAGACACCATCACTCTCAGCTGTTAGGGTGATGTCACAGATGCCAGGAACGCTGCTTAAGGAACAAATTCCTGAAGCTCTATTTTGTATTGCAGAGCCTCAGGCAGATGAGACCCATTCCACAAGCTCTGCCTTCAAAGAACTGTGGATTTTGTTAGCCACAAGGGGACCGGTGACCACTTGTCAGGCAAAAAGAAAGCTGCCCCATGCTGCCTGAGCTTTTGTCCCTGCCTGGGATACCATGGAAAATGGGGAAGGAATCCAGACTCATTAATGAGCTAATACAAAAGATTAAGCCAAGTTAGAGGGGAGTTCGTTATAGCTGCATATGGATTCTTGAAGGCAGTGGAGGGCTGAAAGATGCCCAGACCAGAATCCAGTGGTGCTGTTGCCTTTGTTTGCCAGACACAAATATGGGATAAGGGTATCCCTGTGGGGAGCAATTCTCTTATTGCTGATCTCTTTTTTTAGTGATGTCATTCCCTGATCTATTGTGTGGTAAATTGATTGATCAATAATTGCTATCTGATAACCCGCAGTACAAATTATTGTTAAAGCTACAGGTTTCATTGCAAGACATTAAAATTGAGCTCAGAATTGTTCTGGCTTGTTATTCTTTGATGTCACTTAAACTCTAATTACTTCTATGACTTGTTTACAAAATGAAATGCATAACGCAGTTCAAAAATTAAAGCTCAATTTTTGTATACCCTCACCATTTACTTAGTTTTATTTTGAAGTACTGGGGATTGAACCCAAGGCCTTCATACTGTTCTACAACCCTAGATCTTTTTTTAATGTTTATTTTTGAGACAGGGTCTCACTAAGTGACTAAATTTCCCAGGCTGGACTTGAACTTGTGACCCTCCTGCCTCAGCCTCCCAGAGCTCTGGGGTTGTAGGCATGTGCCACCGTGCCCGGGTGGGAATTAGATTATTTATTCCCATGTTCTGTGCAGTGCTTTAGATGAGATATACAGAATTGATCCAGATATACAGAATCAGTCCCACACTTACACACCTGTCATTACATATGCGTATATCCTTTCTGACTGGATTTATTAATCCAATGTTGAATAGCTCTATTGCCAAGCTTAGGGAGTAGTGGCTGTGCACAGGGTGCAGAAATAACTTGAGCGCAATCCCTGCTTTCAAGGTGTGTGGTAAGAACATGCCTATGTAACTATGATCAAGGTCTAATGTAAGTGTTATAGGAGAAGTAAGCCAGTGACTATGCTAGCCCAAAGAAGGAAAGGAAGAGTTCTTCCTGAGGGAATTAGACAAGACTTCAAAATAGGCCATCTTTCAACCAGGCTTTGAAAGATGAGGAGAATTTTGACAGAGATTGGAAGGAAGGCCCTTCTTGGCAGAGGAATGTAGTATGAGCAACAGCTCAAAGGCAGGAAAATATATTCATCGCTTTATGCAGCTAGAGGACAGAGGCCACAGACCAGGGTAGAAGAGGACATGGGGAGTGCCAGGTGAGGCTGGAGAGGTGGTATAGACTTTCAGAGGGCCACGAGTAGCACAGTAAGGAATCTAAGCTTTACTCTGTCAGCAGTGGAGAGCCCAGGATGGGATTGGAGCATGGGAATGATAGGGTCAGAGCAGTATCTTAGGAGGATAACTGCCGGCAGCATGAAGGGTGTTTTAGAGACCAGAAATTGGAGGCAAGGAGCCCAGCTAAGCCTGACAGGATTTAACAAGGCAAAGAAATGAAGCCTGTTATTAAAATTCATTAACGTTTCTTTCCACCAACTGATGAAATAGTTTAACGAATGAGAATTGCTTTGTCTCTAAAGTTGGGCCAATCATCTTTTGGCCATTAGCGAGGACAGAGGAGGGACTCATAGCAGGCAATGGTTTGAGCCTCAAGAGAAGAAGGTGGTATGGTGTGACTCTCAAAGCAAACCAGTAGCTTCTCCAGGTCCCACAGCAGAAAATGAAAGGAAAAATTCTAGTACCTGCAGAGATTTGTCCCTCATTGAACCTGAAGCAAAAGTTCTCACAATGAGGTATTTAGATTCCCTGATGAATGTGTTAATTATTACTCTTTAATCAATTTGTTACACACGTTTTTAAAGCCAGGATTCCAATTAAAAGTGGCTCCTTGGCTGTTGAATGCTGAGTGCCATCCATTCACTGAAGTCTCAAAAATTACCGAAACTGTGAGAAAGATCGAGAGAGATTATACTGTTTTTCTTCAGCTGCCACCGTGGGTGCTTAGATGTGCTGGAGAGACTACTGTGTTTCATGACAGCCTCACAAAGAGTAGTGGGGGAACCGGAGAGGAGTAGTGACTGTTGGCCATCTCCAAACCTAAGAACACATTTCCGTATTTGTTATTAACGCCCGTGTTTTTCTAATTGTGGCAGCTACTTGTAGTTTGTGCTGTTTTCCTGCAACAGTCTCTAGGAACTTTAGACACTTTATAGATAGGACCCCATTTGTTCAGTTCTATCTGAGCACGTGCTGACAATGAACTGACCTGATCTTTCACCATGGTGTCCTGGCTGGCACTGGCTACTGCTTCTTCCCTCCTTCTTTGTACCCCTGTGCCCTTTTAGCTGGTCAGAGCAGGTGCTAGGAAGGCCAGCAAAATATTTCAGTTAGGTAGCATAGGAGCTAGTTTACAGCCTACGACTTCTGTTCTTAGAATAGTGGCTGGCACATAGGAGGTAACCAGTATGTATTGACTGCATGGTTGAATGAAGGACTGTGTTCTGATTTTCCCCCTACTCAGGACACAATATCGATAGTGGTCCTATGCCTATACCACTATATTTGAAAAGTGGATAGCTGGTTTTCTGCTTTCATAAGTGCGCAAATGAAGGGGAATTATCCCATAATCTCACCCACACTTGATTTAGAATAATGAAGTCTGGGACTTTGGAATTAAGGATATTTAGGTGGTGTTTTGGACTTAGAGTGACACTGACATGGCTTGAGTCTTTCAGGGCTACTGGGATGGGATGAAAGTATTTTGCACATGGGACAGATATAAATGGGGAGAAGAAAGCATATGCATGTGTCCAGAGAGAAAGCAAAAGCTAGGGGTATCCTGTGAACCATTAAAAAATATAAATTGGCTGGGAGTGTTGGCATTCTGGGAAGCTGAAGCAAGAGGATCACAAATTTGAACCCACCTTGGTCAACTTAGCTATTTAGCAAACCTTATGCAAAATAAAAAATACAAAAGGCCTGGAGATGTATGTAGCTCAGTGGGAAGGCCCTGAGGTCAACACTCAGTGTTGCAAAATAAACAAATGAAACAATTATAAAATATTCTATTGGTGTTTTGCCTTTAAAACGTGTACAGAATATTTGGAGTCTTCCAAAAAATGTCATCTTGAAGAGCCTCTGCTCACTTTCTCAAGAAATATAGTAGCATAGATCACGTCTTCTGCGTGATTCCTCATTCCACTCATTCACATGCTCCACAACTTGATAAAGCTGGAAAACCCACGCAGTCTCTTCCTATCATGTCTGTTTGTGACCTTTACTTCGTGGCTATGTTGTGGCTCTTATCCAATGTAATTCTTTTTTATAGGGACCCCAGGCTATAGCTTACTCCCTCCTGTTCTGCCTATTTTATTGCTTTAAAATGTGATATTGAGCAAAGATAGAAAACCTACTTTATCTGTCAAAGCCTGAATAATAAGAACTTTCATTTTCTTGGCTACCTCCTTCCAATTCCAAGCTCAGCTTGCTGGGACTTGAACAATTGAGATGAAACAGTAACTCAAGTGCCTATTTTATTTCCAGATTCTGGTCTTCCTGGATCTTGGAGTCCTGTGGCGATTCATGCCTCAGGTGTGGGTAACTAGGTAATAGAAAACTTCCTTATTTGTGGGTTATGAAAGTGATCAAAATGTTTTGCGCACCTGTCCTTACTGCATGGATTTCTCATGCTTGCCCCTGGGAGGAAGGACAGATTAGTATATAGTTGTCTTTATTTTTACCACATCCCCTGGACCTACTGTGTCACATTCATTTCAGTGTATCGCTTCCCTGCAGATACCACTGTTCCTGAACTCTTTTTCCCTGCAGCCAATCACCAAGTGCTTTCTGCTCGTTCTCTGTAGCATTCTCTGTCAGAGACCCTCTTCTGTCCTCCTGCCATTGCCTTAGCCCAGGCCTACTTATTTCACTATCAGTCCTGTGTTGAATGCAGAGACTGGAAAAATCAATAAGATAATCACTGCCCTCGGCTCCTAGGGACCTATAATCTGTTTTTCTTTTAATCTTTGTTTTCTTACAGTGCTAATCTCCACCACGACTTCTGTTTATATTTTACTTTATACAGTTTCTTCTGATGATCTGCGAACAGGTTTTACATGCAGCTTTTTTCTCCTGGCACAAAAAGAAGGGTTGCCTTCCTTTTGCAAGTGCCATCTTTGTTTGACTTGCACTTACTCCATGCCACCTTCTGGGGCAGGGATGCTGCTTTCGCCGCTGCTTCTCACTCTTTTCCTTCCTGCCCACCCCGTCATCTTCCACAGAACTGAAGAATTTCTATTATAAGTTAATTTTTTCCCTTCTGGCCCCTTTGTGACTCTCTGTTTAATGGAAAATAGTAAAACAAATGACCTGGAGAAAGATGGTGATCAACACCGAGTGGCATTTATCAAGCACTTCTGAACCCCAGTATTTGGCTGAATGCCTCACAGACATAAAGAGCACCATGCTTGCTGTGTGCCCCCTTGTAGGTTTCCAAAAAACACCATCATCTATAAATGTCTTTGGTTGCCAATGATGAATAGCAGCAGTTTTTTTTCTCCCAAAGCAAAAGCACCCGAAGTTTGAAAAGGATTTGCAAGTTGTGTTGTAGTGCAACTGATCCCTTCCTGAGAAAGTTCATTTCTCACCAGAGCGTTCAATTTAGTCCCACGCAATTTGGGTGTATTTATAGAGGGCGCACCAAGGGAGAGAACGCAATCAACTCTCCTCCCCGGCACAGCAGACAATAGCAAACAATCACCAGGTGAATGCTAGGCAGCACAGAACGTCTGGGGAGGCAAATGCCACTACGTATGTGATCGCCATATGTCTGCTAGGTTGAAAGACCCTCCTGCCCCTAGAGATAGCTGGATCAGGACTGGTCATTCAGGAGTGGTTTTCCAGATGATAGCATGCCCTCAAAGATTTGGGACTCCCACTCTGTGTGTGGAACACGTAGGAGACTGGACCTGCTCCAAAGGTGCCTCTGTGTTCTTAACAACACAGAGATGTTAATACAAAAATAAGAACCCTGCACTTAAGCATTTAAAAGCTTTTGAGGCCCATCAATGTAAATACTTTCTTTATATTATCATATTTATTTTCATCACTATCCTATGGGTAGTTATTGCTAACATTCTCTTTCATAGATGCAAAAGCCGACATTCAGGTTATATGTAACTAAAAGATTAGACTTGGATCTGAAACCACATCTTTTTACTCAAAATTCCATGATCTTTCTTTTACTCTGCTGAAAGAATAAGAACCATTATGACAGTGCCATTGTCGAGGTCATCTGAAGTACCCTGGGACTTGCAGCTCCACCTCTAGCAGTTTCTCCCAAAGAAAGACTATGAGAGCCCACAAAGGAGTCTGCATGAGGATGTTTCAGTGGTATTGTCTGAGTAGCAAAAAATTACACACAATGCAAATCCTTAGCAGTTGGAGACTTGTTATGGGAACTATGCTGCTTCCATACAGTGGAATAATTAAAAATTATTTTAGAAAATACTGTTGTAAATTGAAAAATATCCAGTCTATATCGCTAAGTATAAAAGCAGATCATGAGACAATATTGAAGTTCAGTCCAAAAAATAAGCGTGTGTGTATATATCTGTATGAAAAAAAATGTCTGTAAGAACATGTCAAAATGTTAGCAGTATTACGGTAATTTTCATTTTCTTTATTCTAACACTCTATACTCTGCCAAAATGCTTTTTAAGCATTTTCAAATCATAAAAAGCAATAAATGTATTTGCATTTAAAACAAACACAAATTTTAAAGTAAATGAGGACAGATACAGCATTGAAACCACCCAGGTGCCAACCAAAGACTCCCCCAGAAACCAGCTGAGCTGTCTCCTGCTCTATTGGCTGGTTCAAACATAACTAACCCCTGAGAGGAGGTGGCAGGAATATCATCTGTCCTGGTCACATAGCCCAGGCATCATCACCTTATTAATTCTGAAAGCAGCACCAACACCCTTTTAGAGAAATGATGCCAGAGAGAGCCCCATGACCCACACCACCTAGGACTACTTGCTCACAGGCAGAGAGATGTGTGTGCAGGTAGAGGTGGCACCCAAGCATCTGAGCTTCCTCGAGTAACCCAGTATCAAACTATCATTCACAAGTTGACCCACATATTTTGGAATTTATTTCGATATTTTGCCTGCCTCGCCCCTTAGGGAAATTTGTGTCTTAAATGTAGTATTTGATAGGCAAAGTAGGGCTTCACTTCTTCTGTTTTAAAGTAATCTCTTTCAGGTTTGAGGAGCTGGCCCCTGACTCCAGTGTTCTAGGAGCTACAGTTACTGTACGCCTTACAAATGTATGCACCTTGCTTAGGTTTTCCTCCAGCCTTCATCTTATCAGACTCAAGAGGCCAGTGATGTTAGTCTGTCCTTACATCACTTTGTCTTCCTGATTTTCTAACCTTCACTATTTTGTTTCCCCTTTCCACATATTTTTTCTATTCAATTTTGTTTCCTTTCCTATGTCCCCAGCAAAATGTAACCCCAAATACTCTGGGAATAAGGTACAGTAACACATTTAAAACAGCAACACATTACATAGCTCTAAAATCTGTCCTGCAACTTGAAACTAATTTCTTTCTTAGTTGCAAGGCAGACATTCCAAAGTTCAGCTTTCAGTGGGAAAAGAAGGGTCATCAAAGAGCTGTGAATGCTGGTCTGTTTTCTCTTAACTTAGAGGTGTGCATATGATCTCCACTTTACATTGTCTACTATACTAGGATCCAACTAAACCCCAAACTGAGTTTGATTTGAGAGGAAGAAAACCCAAGTCAATGAAATAAATGCTGATCCCAAATGTAACATGCAGGCTCTAAGGAATAAGACACCCCTAATCTCTCAAAGGCCAAAGGTAAGGCCATCTGACAGCTTTGCAGCATCAGAGACTTTCAGTCATTCCTTTACACACGTGTAAAGTCTTTAGACGTTCTTGAGAAAATAACCTTTATTTCAAAAAATGGCTTTGAAGTTTGAAAATCAAAGCAGACCAGCTGTTTCTCAGCACAGAAAGAACTTTTCCTAAACTGTTAGAAAGCTAATAAGGATTTCAAAGGGCAGTGATAGCTTACTCTAATGCCCACAATACAGGGAGGGCCAAGGTTGGAACAAGCAGTTTACTGCAATTTACACATGAACTAGGAAGCTTGCCAAGGCTTTCTCAGTGTTTGCCTCTTTTTCTTTCTCTTGGTGTCCAGTTTTCACCTTGTCTCCTTTATCCACTGCTCTTTTTGTTTCTGTCATTTCTATTTCTTTTACTTCTTTTTTATAATGTATCTCTCTCCCTCCTTTCCTCCTCCCCCTCCCCTCCCTTCCTCTCCCTCTCTCCCTCTCTCCCTCTCCCTCTCCCTCTCCCTCTCCCTGTCTCCCTCTTTCCCTTTTTTAACCACCACCTCTTTCCCCAGATCTGGCATAACAGAGACCTAAAAGTATTTCTTTTTTATCATTATTATTTATTATGTCTTGTGAATGGAGTTTTCCATTTGGCTGGGTTTTTTTTAAATCATGAGATGAAGGTTTCTTTATTCCACAAAAACAAACAAACAAAAACTAAACTAAATCAAGAAGCTTCTTACTTGTGTGTGGCCCCCAATTGATTTTTTCCCCCTGTGGGTCAGTGGCCCCAGATAGAAAAAAGGTCCCCACCCTTGCACTAAGGGGTCTTGCCAATTTAATTCTTCTTCAGTAAAGGAGATGAATAACAGTATGGACAATTAGTTACTGTGGGTGGGAGAAGGAATTCGGCTGGAGGCAATTTTCTTTGGAAAGAGATAGGACACAGCACAAGAGGTTGAAATAGTTCTACTTGTGAAAAATAGAGGGTATGAAATAACTTGGTGGAAAGTTCAGCTGAGAACGGGAACATCTGGGGCTTATTCATGGTTTTTCAGAAGTTTTTGAAGCTTTTTTATTAGCTGGGTTGACCTCAGATTGAGGAGGAGATTTTTCAAATGTTAAACAGTTTTTTCTTTTGCATTCCTAAAGTCATATTGTGTTCAGCTTGTTAATATCTGCACAGGGGGCCTTCAGTAGAGGCTGCCAGAGCTGCATGCTTTTGGGACATAGTTCCCGATAGCTGGTATTTCCCTTTCTTGTTGAGGATTTGCATGTGTCCCTTTCATCCATGCATACAGCAGATTCCTCCACAAATAATTGCATTTGACATCACAGTTGTTAGAGAAAATGCTGTGGAGGGGGGGGGGAATCCCTATTTCCCTTCACCAAGACAGCTGGAGGGAGGAAGCAGGTTAGACAGGGAAATACATACATAAACATACCTGGAATGTAATAGCAGGTAATTCTGTCTGTGTTAGTCGTGATAATAACTTGCATGCTGGAATATCAATGGCATAGATTCCAAGCTGTCTAGGATTTAAAAAAAAAACCCACACATACACCACAAATTGACACCTAGCATACCACTGATTTATTGTTTCTGACGTGGGAAATATTGGGAACCATTTTCAGATGTGTTTATGTGGTATCAGAGGAGTATGTTCCAAGGTGCTTTCCCCCAAGTTTTTTCTAGCAAAGGATTAAAGGTAATTTATTTGGTATTTTTAGTGGCAGAAGCAAGAGCATTCTGCAGGGAAACCTTGAATCTGGCTTGTGACAGACTGGCTGGAGTGGTGGGGGGTTGTCATATTTCACTGGGGTAGAAATTCCTGCATTTGAGCCCTTCAGAAAGGCAGATTCTCTGAAAGAAGTGTTTGTCCAAGGCATGACGCCATTCCGAAAGGCAAAAAATAATCTACCCACTAACACTATGGCCAGAAATAACTTTCTGTGTTAGAAATTAACCAGTACTGCCTAAACAGAAGCCCTCATTCTTAATGGTCTGCAAAATGTTCTGTGGTTAAAACTCTTGGAGGTAAGTCAGTGATTTAGATTTTTTCCCCCCTTAACGCCTAGGCCTATGAAGCTTTCGTGCAAGCAAAAGAATCTCAACCAATTTCCAAAAATTTGACATTTAAAAAATCTTTGGAGTTACTCCTACACAGATGTTCTGTGTTCTCCATTGAGTTTGTGGTCTGTGCCAAGCTCCTTGATTAACAGCTAAAAGACATACAGACAGTTCAATAAATCAACACAGTGCTCTCAAGCTCTGACTCTAAATGTTTATTGTTTATTTGGCCACTGAGTGAGAGGCACTCTGCTAGGCCCTGGGAATCTGGAGAGGCATGAAAATGAATCAGACACCGTCCCCTGCACCCCACCCCCACCCCCCGTCAAAAAGCCTTTGGCCTCTTAGAGTAGACAGACATAGACACAAATAATTATAATACAAGGCAGAATGTGATTGAGATTTAAGACAGTTCCAAAGTGTTGTGGGAGCACAGATGAAATGATTAGATTCAGCTGCAGGAATTGGGGAGGAATTCATGGAGGAAATGATATATGAGATGGTTCCTGGAGGATAAGTAGAATGTTAACAGGAGAGATCACCAGGAGGCTGAAAGGACACTGTGGGCGAAAGCACAGTGGTGAGACACTGCATGTAATACTGGCACATGGAATTCACTGGAGAATGTTGGTCAGTGAAGGGGTGTGGAGAGAACGGGGAGAGCAGAAGTTGGGAAAGTCAAGTGGAAGTACACTGCACAGTTACTCATTTGCATCAGAAGCTAGAGGCAAAGGCTAGGAAACAGAATTTTTATTAAGTCTGAAGAAAAGCTGGGGCGGTATCACAGTGTTACATGCCTGGCATGAACAAGGGCCTGAGTTCATCACAAGCACTGACAAAAAAAAAAAAAAGTCTGAGGAGTGTCATACCATTCCTTGCAAGCCGGGTCCATTGGGGAACAGCATTAGAATCCAGTGTCTGTTTTCCAGGGATCTACAACTAAATTAGAAGCAAGGCATTCATACACTTCGGAAAACAGAATTAAAGTAATGTAATATACACAGGCACCACCAGGGGATGGATGCAGGGAAGCTCAGGACACATGATTGGTGATTTATCATCTTTGAAGCCAACTTGAATTGAAGCCTTGGCACCCTCCTCCAAGTATGACACCCTTCCTAGACAAATACTGCCACAAACCATGAGGAAACTTCATTTATCAACATTAGTGGTTGGGAAGGACAGGGACAGAGGAGAAAGGATTGGCAGACAAGCAACTCATTTTTAGTCTGGAAAAAAAATTAACTGATAATAAATCCCAAATAGTTGGGTTTTCTCCTGTTTGACCATAAATAAAAGACCTGTACACATCTTGTCAACTAACACTTTGTAGGACAAAATAGAATAAACAAGCAGGCCAAATTTTCTTTGCTTTTGCAAAGTGTGACAGAAGGAAGCTTCTCTGACTCCCATAGAGACTCCCTAGGGGGCAAAAAGCCTTCTCACGGTGTATGAACACAGAAATACTTGACACTTCCTGCAGCACTGGAAAGTGTTTCAACTAAAACATTTAATAATGACGCATTTTGAGTGCCAGGTGCTTACACATACTTATTATTTGGCCTGTAAGGATTTCATACATGGAAGAGATAGTGATTGGGTGAATCAGTGCTGCTCGCAGTAGTTTCCTGCTGGACAGTATTATACAAGTTTCCACAGATGGTCTTAGAGGGGCAGTCAAGGGAGTATGCAGCTTACTAGAAGAGAACTGCCTAATTCTTTCTTTGAATCTAGCTGATGAAGACATCTGTTGCCTTTGGAAAGTCATTTTCCCACTTCATTTCCATCACCCTGTACTACATGGACTAGTGCACCTGTCCTGTATTGAAAAGGAAGTAAGTGTCAAAGTGAGAACAAAATAAGGACAACTGGCTCATTCCAAGTCTGTGTGGGCTGGGAGAACAATTGCTCTTCCCACTCTGTTAAGGAGGGGAAAGGGCAGCCTCGTGGGGAAGGAGTGTTAAATTGCAGCTCATGTCCATATTCACTCCAGCTATCATCTGCTTAATCACCCTCAAATAATGCCAAGTTCTTATTTGCAAGGTTTTCCAGAGAGCCTGTCTTGGGGGAGATCTGCTAGTGAAGCCGTGTGAGACACATTCACTCACCTCAAAACTACATCAGTAACAAACAACAGCCAAGGGTCAGGGCTCTAAAGGATTCTATTTTGAGTAAGATGTGATGCCAATACTGCAACGACTTTGGGGCATTAAAGATCTTGTGGCACTTCTTAAAAGAGTATTTGCCTTGACCTCCTTGGCCAAAGTTCACATCTGGTAACTGCATCTGTTGACATTGGCTTCCCTTGTCCTTTCAGCTGCATACAATATTGCCTGTCTAGCATCCTGTCCTCAACTGTTGTATAGTGTCGCTATGTGCTATTAAACAGCAATCATATTTCACCCAGCGGGCAGTGCATGTGTAAACCCTTTGGGAGAAGTATGCTATAGAAATGTTGGATCAACAGCATTTTTTTTCTTTCATGAGCCAGGAAGTGTAAGTGTAGGAAACAGATCCGAGCACTGTTCAGAATAATCGTTAATGTGTGCAGCAGAGTAAGCAGTGGCCATTTGCAGAGCCAGGTATGCCAAGGGTCAACAAGGCCCATTAGAGATAGGGAAATGAAAGCAGAATGTTTTTTAAAGTAATATTGGAAGGTGGCCGAACATTCAGAATAACATATAAGGAATTTGGGGGTTGCTGGAGTGTAGATGGCTTTTATTTGTATGGGTCTTTGGTGTTTACAAAGTGCTTTTTATATACAAAAATTCACTTAATTCCCACCAGCCTGTGAGGTAGTTATAGCTGCGATCCTTATTTTATGGTCAGTGAGGTTCAGATCTCTGCCTAAGATTTCACTTCTAGCAAATGCAGGATTCCAAGAGAGATATGAATCCAGGTCACCTTCACTCTTCTGAACACACAGTTAGCTCGAGGCATGTGCTGACTGTGCATTGATCAATGGTCTGGCATATGTTCTTAGGTATATTTTAAATACTGACTAGAGTTCTTTGGGAATTCTTTTTGTCTTTGACACCTGAAGCTTAGAAACAAATTTTCAAAATGTGAACTGTGTCTTAAAAAATAGAAACAGACTTTTCCAAAACAGACTTCCCTAACTTGTCATCTGGTTGCACTGTATTGTCGATGCCAAACGTGTCAATATTTTAGCTGCTTCTGCCTTTGGCTGTACCCCAGAGACCTCCAGGCCTCATAGTACAGCTGAAAAGAACTTCTCTAGTCCATTTTCACTGTCTTGTCCCACCTGTGTTGTTGGATTAAATAATAGGGTTTTCCCACCGGTAGAAATGTGAGTATACGTTGGAAATGTTGGAAGTGACTAATTTCGCTAAGAGAGTAGTCTGCTCATCTGAAGGTTCTGTCTACACCAGTATAGATGCACGGTTATTAAGTCTGGGGTGTAGGAGCCCTGAGCATGAAATTAGGGGAAACACAGAGAAAATAACTCAAGGATAGTGTAGAAGAAAAGTTTAAATAGATTTCCTGGGGGACAAAGCAAAATAATACAAATATTGAGAAAAATCAGAATTGTGGAAATGGAAAAGAGATTTCAAGAGAGTAGTGATTGAATTTTTAAAAGTGTTAGTTTGAACTTCATGTAGTTAATATCTCCAGGCTAGTGGCATGGTTATAGGTGTTTGAATAAGAGGGTAAGGAAGAGTTTGGTAAGACACTGGTGGCTAGCTAGCTTCTCACTGGATTTTGACTCCAAGAGCAGATATTTTAATCCAAGCTTGAGTCCTTCACTTGTCATATTGACTAGTGTAATTTCTCCCTTTTGATCGAAGGTATTTTAAATTACTGTATTGAGGTGTAATTTACATTGTATAAAAGTCACTCATTATAAATGTACAGTACAAAGAGTTTTACTGAACTGATAAAGGTGTGGAAGTATTTCCCCATTCCAATTTGCAACATTTCTACCATCCCAACAAGTTTCCTCGTGCCTTTTTCCAGTCACTCCCCATTCCTACCCTAGCCCCAGACAACTGCTACTCTATTTGTGTTCCTGTACATTTTCCTTTTCTGGATAGTTCATATAAATGGAATTACACATGATGTGGTCTTTTATGTGTATCTCTTTTCACTTAGCATAATGACTCTGAGGTTGATTATGTTATATCTGTACCTTGTTCTTTTTGTTGCTAAATAGTATTCCATTATATGGATATACCACATTTTGTTCATCTATTCACCAATTGGTGAACATTTTCATTCTTTCCCAATTTGGACTAGTGTGAATAATGCTACTAAAAACACTCATATATAAGTTTTATGTAGACATGTTTTTGTTTCTTTGGGGTACATGCCTAGGAGTGTGATGACTAGGTTTTATGATAAGTATGAATTTAACTTGTTGAGAAACTGAATACCATCTTATTTTCTAACCAACCATATATAAGGTTCTCTTTTATCTTATCCTCTTTTACACTTGGTGTTGTTATTTGTTGATTATATAGACAGTCTAGTGGATGTGTATTGGTATTTCACTGTGCTTTTAATTTACATGCCCCTAGTGAGTGATAATGTTAAGTATCTCTTCATGTGCTATAGACCATTTGTATATAGTCTTTGATGAAATGGCTATAAAATAGTTCTCATGGATATTTTATAATTAGTGGGATAAATATAGGAAGAATGTGAGTATGCCGGAAGATTTGTTGCACTTCCTTCTAATAAGTATTAATTGGCCTTTGCTTATTTTTTTAATTATTTTGGAGACTTTTATTTGTTAGGATTTGAAGAAGTAAAGGATTGAAATGGTCCACCATAATTCAGTGGGCAACAGAGACTCTCCAAGGATACTGTTAGTCTTCTTATTGGAGTAGGCTAGAGTTTCTCTGCTCAAAAGCAGGGGTAAAGATACCTTCCGCTGCTTTTGATGAAATGTTATAAAGTGCTTTCCTATGCATTATCTCACTGAATCTTCACAGTTGCTCCACAAGGTGCATTACTTTTATTACCTACTTTTTACACATGAGACTCTTAATTGGTTAAGTAATTTGTTCAAAGATGCTTGGCTGATAAATTAGTAGAGCTGAATCTTGAACCCAGATCTCCAAATCACCTATGTTGAAAGTCCCCTATGTTAAGATTTAAGACATGCTTGTAAGCTATCATGGGTTAGAACTCCAGCAGAGCCCAAACCAGCACCTTCAGGATAGCATGTGTGAGAATGGCTGCAGGGTAGGCTTTCAGCAAGTATTTCCTCCCTCACCTGAGTAAATGGCTTTGCCCATTTTCCCTTGGCCCAGATGTCTGGCTCACTGTGTTATGAACAACCTGATTGTAATCTGGAAACAATGAGTACTCAGAACATCTGTTGAGAAAAGGAAATCTAATAGATGAGATGGCATATTCTGATTACAGATTATTTTAGGAACAAAGAAGTTTATATAAAAACAACCAAACAATGTTTAATTGACAAAGTGTTGAATTGTAGGTCAAAATATCTTGAAAAAATTAAATGGAAAAATTAGAATACGGATATATTTACCGCTGGAAAAATGATTTTTATTGTACTTTTTTACCCATATGGGGTTGTTTTGTTTTGTTTTGTTTTGGAGACAGGGTCTCTTTATGTAGCCCAGGCTGGCCTCAGACTCACAGTGATGCTCCTGCCTCAGCCTCCTCAGTGCTAGGATTATAGGCATGCACCACCATGCCTAGCCCTACCCATAAGGTTTTAAGAAAGTTTTATTAGACAAGGTAGATGCTTAACAGTTTCAGGTCATTCAGGCACATTATTTTTTTTTCTTGCAGCACTAGAGATTGAACCTTGGACCTTTACACTGAGTTACATCCCCAACTCCTTTCACATTTTGTTTATATTGAAACAGTGTCTCGCTAAATCTCTTTAAGTTTCCCAGACTGGCCTTGAACTTGTGATCCTGCTACCCCAGCCTCTCCAAGTGCTGGGATTACAGACCTGTACCCACATACCTGGCTCATTTTGTGTGTATCTTCATACGTGATTGGAAATGTGAGAAGGTTTCAGTGTTTAATATCCATACGAAAACTCCAGATTGCTCACACATACTCAGTACAGCATGTACACACATGCACCCTTTGTTAGATGATACACTGTGGTTGGGGTTGGCAAATATGATTATTATTTGAGGCACACAAGAGAAATATAAAACACAGTACCTTGTAACTTATGGGGCAATATACAGAAAGAACAATTACAAATTAATATAAGGCAGAACCTAAGCAACTACTAAACTGAGCACAAAACAGTAAGAAATGTGAGGAAAGAATTTTTGCAAACTGAGTGCTGTGGCCAACACAACTAGAAAGTATTGAGCTATATATCTATCCATAAATCAGTGAGTACATTCATCCATCCTTTTAGCCATGCATCATTTATATTAAACTTCTGAAATTACATAATTTATGTTCATTACAGAAATCTAGAATTATAGATAAGTAAAAATAAATCAATGTACCCCTCATCCTACTACCCAGAGATAAGCACATCCTTACTATGAATATATCATGTTTCTTTTAAAATAGTAAATATTAATTATTCATGAAACAAACAAAAATTGCCCTATCCTGAAAAGCCATTACTATGCATTTGCCCTGGCAATGTGCGCTAAAGCATGCGCCACAGAACTTTTATTGGTAAAATTGCTCCTCCAACAAGTATATAAAAAAAAATACTTATGATCATTAATCATTAGGGAAATGCAAATTAAAACCACTATAATTACACCCACTAGGATGGCTACTGTTAAAAAAACCTAAAGTGGCAAGTGTTTGGTGGAGAATGTGGAGAAGTTAGAACTTCTATGTACCACTAGGGTAAATGGAAAATGCTGTGCCCCCTGTGGAAGATACTCAGGCACTTCCTCAAAAAACTTAAAAAACCAGGCTGGAAAGCCAGGTATGGTGGTGCAATCCTGTAATCTCAGAAGTCTGGGAGATGGGGGCAGGGGAATCACAAATTCAAGCCCAGCCTGGGGAACTTAGTGAGACCCTATCTCAAAAATTTAAAAATAAATAAATAAAACAAAATTTTAAAGGACTAGGGATATGCTGTGGTTCCTTGGTTCACAAACTTGTTTCTTTCCAAAATTCTGGTTACAGACTAAGTAACACAAGAACTGAATCAAATGGTTAGATTTAGTGTTAACGTTATGGGGAAATTTGATTCAGTTCTTGTCAGTTCGGTTTGCAACCAGAATCATGGAGAGACTTGAGTTTGTGAAAAAATAGAAACAACTCGGGTGTCCCTCAACAGATGAATAGATAAACAAAGTGTGCTGTATGCTTTCAATGGAATATCATTTAGCTTTTAAAATTCTACCACATCCTACAAAATGAGTGAAGCTTAGAGAGAATATACCAAGTAATATGTCAGTCACATAAGAAAACATAATGTATGACGTATCTAAGAGGGTCAAATTCACAGACACATAAAGTAGAATGGTGATTGCCAGGGACCATATGGGGAGGAAATACAGTTATTGTTGAATGGGTATGTGGGTTTAGTTTTGCAAGATGAAAAAAAGTTTCAGAGCTTGGTTGCACAATAATAATGTGAATATAATTAATACCACTGAACTCTATGTTTAAAATTATCAAGGCGGTAAATTTCATGTTATATGTATGTTGTCATAATTAATTTTTAAAATTATGTTACATATATTCAAATAGGGAAACAGTAAACAAAATTAGTTTGTTTACAGCAAGACTTCTCAGAACCTTAATATGCTAATGGCATTGTGACTCTCAGTGAAGAAACAAGAGTGTAAGTTATTTTCCCAATTTATCTAACCGTGGATCTCTTTTGCCAATATTCAGTGGGACTGGCAGAATGCATTTTAGGAAGTATTACTATAGACTGTTGGTGATTTAAGCTTTTGAGGGGGTGATTTAAGCTTTTACCTCTATAGTAGACATTTGATTTCAAGGAGACACCTGGAGGGATCAATGTTTATCCCAATGGAATGTGTCTCTAAAGATAGAAAGTCAACCTTGCAAGGGCTTAAGAAGGACAAGGTTTGGGGCACAGAGCCACCCATCACCTCTCAGATCTATGCTTGTCAACAGCCAATTCTTCTGCCTGTTTGCAAAGTCAGCCCAGCATTTTGGCAGCTAAGAGAGGAGGCCATCAAATTCAGAAGTTATTCTTAGAAGGAATAATCTTCACTCTATGATTATACAGTGTCACAATTTCATGAAGTCAGCCATTCAGGTACAGATAGCAAGCATTTCCAATGAGAACTATAATGCTGTCCTGGAAAATCTGGATGGACAAAATTCAGATCAAAGGAAAGATAATTCTCTGGGTTGAATGTCTTCATTTGTAATGCAAAACGAGACGTTGCTAGTAGGTTCAAATGCACTGTAGTTGAATTAAAGGAGGATGTCATGGTTAAACGCCAAGAATTTCCTCTAGGAGCAAGTGAAAAAACAGCTGACATTCCCAATTGTTTTTCTAAGTGTTTAAAATGACTTTTCCAGACTTGAAGCCTGTAAGCACTTTATTAACATTTGATTAGCAAGTATTTCTTACTGTGCTGAACCTGAAATTCTGACCAGATTTCCTTCTGTTACATCCTCCCCAATAAAAACCTCCAAATAACTCTTTTTCATGCTCAAAAAAATCGTTCCAAAATAATTTCCCTTCTCCTCTCCTCAGTAATTAAAAAAAAAATAATAGACGGTTAGAGCTGGGGAAGACTTACATTTCATGTAGTCCAACTCCCTTCTCATAAGTAATAGGAAGCCAAGGCCCAGAGAGGCAAAGAAATATTCCCCAAGACTCAAAAAGTGAAAGAGCTGAAAAGAACTGACTGCTTGTCTCGTGCTCCTTCTAATACACTGTACTGCCACCTCATGAGAAAATTATCTGTGGAGGCCCAGTACATCTATGACTCCAGGTCAAATTTGTTTACACTTTATCAGACAAGCAAGTAACAGAGGTTTTATTTGAATGCCAGAATGTGATTTCTCGTAGGTAATACAATTTGTAAGCTGGGCATGAGATTTAAAACCTGAAGTAAATCAGTGTTCACAGTATGTAAGAACATATAGTCAACTATAATATAACATTTTGTTTTATGTGTAAACATATAGCAATTAGGTCAAGCATATCCATTGGAATTACTTAGTAGCTTTGATTTGTTTGGTTGCCTGTAGCTGATTCCGAAGGGAATTCTTATTGTGAATTATCTGGCTTTATAGGCACACTGTATGATATGCCCCACTTATAAATGATACATAGACTATGGAACTAAATTAAAATCAGGAAATAGGACTTGATAAGAAAGGCCGGCTAGAGTATAGTGGAAATAAAACTTACATTGTCTAAAAAAAAGAGGAGTCTTTGGTAATGTTCATATCCAATTAACATATTGGTATTGTGTATTTAAGGCTGCATACCATTAACCAGCTTTAAATCCATCAAAAATCTATGAATAAGGATGAGAGTCCTGATATCAACCAGTCACTATGTCGGGGTTCTTTTCAGAGGTTCTTGGCACGTGGGCACAGTTAATTTGAGTCGTTTTGGTTTTGATAGTTGCTTGGGAGAAGCCATAACAATGCCACTGGTTTATGAATGCAAATACTGAGATAGATAGGGTCTAATTATTTTAGGGTAGCTAAACGGTGGTGTACAAATGGAAAGATTGTAAACAATAGAAATAAGTGTGGATCTATAGATGGTAAGGCAGCGACACTAAAAGTCAAGCTGGTTAAACAATATTTTCTCAGTCCCAGATTCCGGTCTCCTTGTGTAATCTACTAATGTCAGAGAATAGGGCATGCAAGAGGCCTTGGAGGCTGCTTTTTATAAAGGGAATTAATTACTTGCTAAATTCAGCACTTGTAGTAAGCAATGTACTCCTATGACCATTGCACACAGAGCCCAGGCAGGCATTCCCAATTTTCCCACAGAGCGATTGCCCACAGAATCGTCTGTTTATGTATTTTGAATGGGTTTATTGTTGATTGTTTTTCTGGTTTTGTAACAGTAATACCCAAAACATACACACTGGTCTGAGAGACCTGTGGAATGAAACGTAAACCTTTGAATTACCTCACTAGCATAAGGGAGTGGACTTTTGTTGAATTTATACCTATCACACAGACAGACAGACAGCAGCATTAGTTTGGATGAGTATAGTGTTCCACAAACATAGGATGGTAATATTTCTTTTGTAAGATGAAGCTGGAAATACGATTGAAATTTCAAAGATATAGCAACATCATGTGTCACATTTCCAGTTGGGTACCTAGAGTCATTCATACAGTTGCTATTCTTATATTAATAATAAGAGTAAGTTTAATTGCTCTACTTAAACATAACTGTTCAATATTTTATTTACTCGCCATTTCTCCTTCTCTCAGATCTTGTAAACTCCTATTCTACACTATATTTCTATGGATTTACCTATTATGGACATTTTGTGTAAATGACATTATGTAATACATGGGTTTTTTTTTAATGCCTGGCTTTCTTTTTTAGCATGTTTTCATATTGTAGCATGTATTAGAATTTAACCTCTTTTTATGGCTGAATAATGTGCCTTGTACAGAAATACTGCCTTTTATTTACCCATTCATCTCTTCAGGAACATTTGGACTAGTTCCACCCTTTGCTTATGTATACGCTACTTTAAACACTCCCTACTAATATTTTTTGAGCTGCTACTTCAATTATTTTGGATATATATACCTGGGCATAGAATTGCTGGATCATCTGATATGCTTAAGTGGCCAAAGAAGAACTAAACTATTATTCACAGTGGTTCTACCATTTTACATAGTTTCCATATTTAATAACTCTTTTTATAGCCACTTTAGTGGCTGTAAAATGGTATCTCATTGTGGGTTTGACTTGCATTTCACTCATGTCTCATTTTTTCATTGACTTTTTTTTGTATGTGTAGTGCTGGAACCCAAGGCCTAGTGCATATTAAGCAAGTAGAATATCACTGAGCTAAACCCTCAGCCTTCTTTTCATTTCTGAAGGGTACTTTTACTGGGTAAAGAAGTCTTGATTGACAGTGTTTTCTTTTCAGTAGTTTAAATGTTTCATCTCACTGCCTTCTGGCCTCCATGGTTTCAGATGAGAAATTAGATGTCAGTCTTATTGAAGAGTAGTTGTATGCAATGAATCTCCTCTCTCATGGCTTTCATGATTTCTTTCATTGTCTTTGCCTTTCAACCATTTTTTGATATACCTAGGTAGAGATCTCCTTGAATTTATCATAGTTCATACTTACTAAGTTTCCTTGATACATAGATTGCTGTTTTTCATGAAAACGGGGAAGATTTTAGCCATTATGTCTTCATACGTTTGTTTGGCCTATTTCTCTCCTCCTTCTCAGTTGCCAATTATATGTATGTTGATATGCTTGATGGTTTCCTGCAGCACTCAGAGGCTGTTTTCACTTTTCTTTGTTGTTTTTACTTCTCTTCACACTTTCTCAGTGCACATATCCTTCACTGCTTCTTTTGCCACCTCAAATTGCTGTTAAGCCATTCTACCAAATGTTGATTCAGTTATTTTACTTTTCAACTCCAAAATTTCTATTTTGGTGTTTTCCATTATTTCTGTCTCTTTACTGGTATTGTGTATTTAATGAGACATCATTACTACTTACTTGTTTTATTCTTTAAACATGTTTAAAGTGGCTTGATTTAAAGTCTTTTTAGCTCAGTGGTAGAGCAGTTGCCTAGCATCATGAAGCCCTGGGATTGACACCCAAGCATCCAAAACTAAGTTTTTTAAAAAGTCTATCTAAAAAGCTGGGTGTGCTGGTGCACGCCTGTAATCTTGGCATTTGGGAGGCTGAGGCAGGAGGGTTGTTGCAAATTCGAGACCAGCCTGGGCTATAAAGGGAGCTCAAGGCCAGCCTGAACTGCATAGCAAGACCCTGTCAAAAAATGCTGACAAATACAAATACATAAAATCTTTATCTAATAATTCCACTGTATGCTTTCATTTCCTCAGGTGCAGTTTCAATAGATGATGGATGGATGGATGGATGGATAGATAGAGATCCTATTTTCTTTTGATTCCTTCTATAAAATCTCCACTTATCCCTGAGGAAGTAAATAGATGCTTGTGAAATTATTTGATATTGGTAGGACCATTATACTTATAAAAACCACCCTCTTATATTTCATGGTTTCCAAAATACTTCTTTAGGCTTATTACATTTGCTCCTAAAGGCAGTCTGGTGCTTTTGCCAGAGCAAAAAAATATGTTTATTATTGTTTCACAAATGAGAAAGCTGAAGCTCCTATGCCAAGAGCTTTTTCCATGATACCATGTTTTATGTGTCTCCCTATCATTTACACTTAGCCCGCTGACATTCATAACTTTCCTATGTTGTTTTATGTACTAATTCAGTTTGGTCTCTTTCATTCTTTGTGTTTGATACTCTTCCAGATAGTTACTAAAATAGGTTTAAAATTTTTGTAAAAGCTCTTGGAACATTTTTATTAAATTCTTTGGTGAAGCAAACTGAGTAGAAGAACAGCCACATTCACCAAAAGCCATAAATATTTAGATATACTTCTGGCTTCTAAGAAAATTCTGCATTTGAGAGAAGTTCATTTTTAGTCAGGTTTGTTTTACATGCTCCTTCACTTCAGATGCTTTTTTTCTTCTAATGTTTTGATTTTCAAGATGTGAAAGCATTTTCTTTATAATACAGAGGAATTGAGTTGAAAATTACAGACAGGAGCAGTTGACAGGTGCGAATGTGATATAGGCACATGGGCTTCCAAAGATACCAAAATATCTCCTCTACCATAGACCTCAGTCTGTGTGATTCCCATGGCCTGTTCCTTCGGGAGCCGTTTTCCCAGAAGACCTGTTTAGGGGAACTGTTTACCAAAAGAGAACCATATCTAAAACTATTGTTAGTTATTATCAACAAGAAAATCTTTAATTTATTTCCTGTCCATTGTGTGTCCTCATAATAGGCCAGAAAGGTAGGTGATGAGCTACACCTCTGACAGACATGGAGATTAATTATTGGAAGATTTATCATGAAGAACTAGGTCCTGAGTGAATTAAAGGGTAAGTTTTGACAGACTAGAGGTCCTGAAATGCAAGAGGCAACCCAGTTGATGAGTGAACTGACAGACCTTGGGATTCTCTGGGGCCACTTGAGAAGACTGGGTCCTCAGGGAAGTAACTGTAGAGAAGACCAACCTCGTCTGCTTGAAGACACCTTTTCTTTATTATTTCCCCATCAGCTAGGCTGAGTGGTGAGAAGTGCTGTAAATTAGAAGGATATAGAGACAGAAATGTTGAGAAATAATAGACTTGGATAATTATTTTCCATACAGCTAGAAAGTAAAATCACACAAAGTGATATAGTGTTTGAGTGTGCTTCTCTAAGCAAGATGATATTGCCAAATGTACAGGTTTGACATATATATATATATATGTGTATATATATATATATATATATATATATATATATATATATATGAAGCCTAAATGCTTCAAGTGAAAGAACTGTCTGACAGTTGAGTTAATGAAAAATAAATCTCATTTCTGGCTGGTATGCCTAGAAATAAGAAACACAAATGAAACTGGGGTAAGGTGAGGTAAGGACATGTTTTGGAAAAGAGAAGGACTTTATTAGCAGTAACATTAGTCTTCTCCAAACCCCTATGGTCTTCTCCAAACATGACTTACTATGGCAGTGAATTATTTACTTTCCATTAATTAAACCATCTGTATAAGACTGACTACCTGTGCCTGTGGGTGTCAGGAGTCTGATAGTGATGCTAGAATTTAGTTCAAACTTAGGAGCCATTATATACAGCTTCACTGATTGCACTGTGTATGTTCTTGCTTCTGTCTGGAAACATGAAAATACAAGATGTTGACCATCTGAAATGGCATGGTAGTCCTAAAATACAGTTGCTATTTGGAGATGTATAAATCACAACCCTCCCACCAAATTTAATCATTGTAGCAGTGACATATTCAAAGTTTCCATTTAATTGAAAGCCACCATAACTTAGGAATGTGCCATTTGTAGTAATAAGATTTACCAAATACTTAAATTTGTATAAGGAAAGTAGGAAGTGAAGTGGCATTTTATAAAACTGAATGCATGTACAAAGGCCACAGTGTGATTAATCCTTGCTAAGATGTGTTTACCTGAAACTAGTGGAACAGGTGAGTAGGAGGAAACAAAGTTCCTACATCTTTTAACTAATTGATTTATCCAGCTAATGAAGGGTGGATGAAGACTTTGAAAGTTTGGAGGAGTTGATCATTTGTGTAGAAACAAGTCATCTTCATGCACTGAACTGAGGTTTTGTTTTGTTTTGTTTTTGGAAAGATAAATGAAAGAAAAACATTTGGACCTGGTTTTATCCTGCCACATTTCCACACCTACTAGAGAGTAACTCCTTGTATACTATATGGTTCTTAAGTGCAGGCTTGATATTCTGTGGCTAACACTTGCTCTGGCAACCTGGAAATTGGCTGCTACGTGTACCCATGGGCCATATTATTCTCTCCTTCACCTGTAATCTTGTTAGGTATGGCTAAGAATTTAGGAAGGAGAACATTTCCACTTCTCAGACCTGGACTCCTGAGTCCCCTTCTATCTTTTTCAGTTTACTTGCCCTCAACTGATTCTCCTCGGCTATCTCCAAGGACTAGGCAAACATCTAGCATGACCCATAGCACTGGCATGGTGGTTAGAGTGGAATATTAACTTAATTTGCTTTGGAATCCACTCAGGTAATTGGTAGAACACACATCTGGGTGAGTCTGGGTGGGTCATGAAGGCACAGCTTTGTGGTCTATATAGATTCCCATTCCCTTCCTCTCTGGTACTGTTCCCCTGCTCTGCTTCCCTGCCACCATAAACGGCAGCATTGCTTTGGCAACCCTTTTGCCATAATGTTCCTGCCTTGAGGCCTGTTGACCATGGACTGAATCCTCTGTACCCTGAGCTAAATTAAACCTCTACTCATTTAAATTTTATATGTCAATATTGTATCCCAGCAATGGGAAGCCTGGGTAGTAAAACTATTATTAGAATTGAAAAGCTGTACAACAGGTTGTCTGTGCGGGCTCTGTAGAATGAGGGATTGAACCATGTGCTCTCTCAGGTCCTGTCTAAGTCACCAGTCCTGTTAATTCCCTGAACAAGTTCTTGAGTATAATACTCAGTACGTCTGGGTGCCCAGCACATCTAATATCTGCTTATCTCATACTACTTGCCATCCTCTGAGAGGTTTCTCACCCACCTCCTTTCCTATTGCATCTAGCTAGGGCATTCAGGTTGGTTTCTTCCACCTGAATGAAAAATGCCATAGCTACTGAATTATGTTGAATGAGCACAATGTTCAGAATGTGTGTATATTATACAGAGTTAAATGGTAAGGGGAGAGGAATATGGGTATTTTTAAAGAGAAATGTTGATTGAATATGATCACAAAGAAACTCAGAGGATGTTGGAGAAGCCCGTGTTGGAACTAGTCAAGACATTCTTACATACTGAGCTCAGTGAAAAGAAACAAAGGTAGAACTATAAATATGTGCTGGCCATAGCCTGTTATAAGCTGTCCTTTCTCCCTCCCACACTTACATTCTCCTGCTTTTGCCACTGTAACACCACCATCATCACCAAATAGTTTTGTGGGATAGGGAAGAAGTCCAGTTAAGGTAGCTGGCCAATCACTTCAGTCCCAGGGACAAGCAAAATGTGCACTCCCTATTTACTAGAGAGGCTCCACAGAGAAAAGAATTCACCATAATCTCTACCAACATATACCTCGCCAGAACAGCACAGGATACAGCTCTGCCCAACTCTGAGTACAAATTAGCTGGGCTTGGTTACATAATGCTCTTCCCAGACCCTGTGGTTAAATTCTAATAAGCTTCTTAGGAAAAACAAGGGGCCTCTCTGAGGAATGGATTCCTAGGCAGATCCAGTCAGAAAAATGGTTGATGAGGTTTAGAATTCAAGAATAAGAAGAAATGGTGAGAGAGACCCAGATGGGAATGGAAATGTTTGTAGCAGTAGTAGGATCCAGATCCATGCTTATTTCAGAGACATGAACTCAACCTAAGATAGACTACCCCAAGGCTAATATATAAATATAATTAAATAAGCTAGTGTTCTGTGGATGAAAAATAAGTGTTAAGTTTCTTCTAGGAAAAGCTAAATAGCATTATTTTAGTAATGTGAGTTTAGGCAAATGTTAAGTAGAAATTATTTTATAAGGTTATACAATCAACTCAGCAGAAAATTCTACTAGAGGAAAAACATTCAAGTATATGATAATTGACTTAGCTGACATTGAGAAGTGCTTGCCAATATCAATAATTAGTAGATGGAAAATGGCTGTGAATTTTGTTAAGACTATCTGACCAATATGGAGCTTAAGTGTAATGTGTTAATGGGCAAGCTTGAGTTAAATTAGAGTGTTCAATGATATGCTTTAAAATGGTGTCTTAAGCAGTTAACAAAGTCAGGACTCAGATTCCCTTCCCATTGGAGAACACCAGCAATTTCAGTTCATGTTCCTTCACACACTGTTTGATTAAACCATTCAAATCCCTTATGGGACAGGAAAACGGAAAACTCTACAGCAAGGCAGGGCATCATTTGGTGACGACAGTATATAACTCAGCTCGGCAATGATCTTCCTGAGATCCCAGTGCTCTGGTTGTCTTCTGTGACCAAAGTGTTACAAAACCTATATGTGGTAGACTCAGAAAGAGTACATCATTTTTAACATCTTAAATGCTGCATTTACCAAACAAAGCATTATTTTTATGTGGGCTCCAGTTTTTCGTGTTTAACAGTATTATCTGAGCTTTTCTGAAGTTAACTTTCACTGAAAGAATGAGGCTAAAAGGTATATAAGAACACCATTCTTTGGTTTATTCTATTTCAGCCTTTAAAGATATGTGATTAGAGATGAATATTGCAATAATTTCACTCATGTTTCCTGTTTCTTGTGAGCCCATTTGCCCCTTTGGATTCCAGAGTCTAAAACTTAGAAAGCAAGAAGGTTTGCAACTCTCTGACGTGCAAAGAAACTGGAAAGTCAGAGCCAGCTATTTGTGCCTGATGCCCAGGTCATTCATTGTACTTCTGAATAATACACCACGTGCTTACCTACCCAAAACATGCTTCACATTGTAGCATTTCCAAATGGCATACCAGAAAAGGAAAGCTGTTTTCCTGCAAACCTTTTTATAAGTCCTGATCTATACCTGGTCTTTAAAGGAAGGAAGCTTTGTCAGGGAAACTAGAGGCATCTTGGTAAGGCTCAGTGTGGGCCAGAGGCTTTCTGGAAGAATAGTGAGCCATCATCCCGCACTCACTGAGGCTGACTCTTCAAGCCCAGTGCCTAACGTCATGGCTGCTAGAGTTCACACACAGGTTATTTTTAGAGGCAAGAATTCTCATTTCCCAAAAGTATAACCACAAGATGTCTATGTGGAATGAATCACATTTATGCATGGGGACAATAGTAAACGCTCAGATCATGTCTATGTAACCTCAGTTCTCTGAGAACATATGGAATACCTTGGTACATGCTCGCCCCGGGACCCTCACCATCTGTCAGTGGGCTCTTGCTAAGGCCATTCCTTTGGAAATCAAGCAATCCCGTGGAGTTTCACAGATGTCATTGAAACAGGTTTTCCTTTGAGAAGAAAAAGTTGTATTTTATCCTTGTGGCTTTTCATAGTGGTTTAACTTTGGAACAAAATTGACTTAGGAACATAAATGTCAGTAATCTTCAACAAAGGGGAGAGCTGGGGTCAGAGGCCTTTGGAGGGAAATTGGGCTTGGTGGCCTGCCAAGGGAACCTTTCTGTGTTTGCACTTGCTGCCACACCTGGCCAATCAGCCTCATCTGGCTAGCTTCTTGGGGCTAGGCCAGTTTTGGCTCCAGCCTTATAACTAAAGTTGTGGGGCTTTTAGTCCTTAAAATAGAGATTTATTCAAGTAAGACTGGAGACCCTCAAGAAGGGCATTACAGAGCCCAGAACTGACACACATACACTAACCTAGCAAGGCGAGTACTTAGTTGGGAAGGGAGCTTACAAGAGTCCTACTGTGTGGCCTTGGGAACCCCATTCAGGGCCATATCCCATTGGGCGAGTTCGTTAATTTGCTATAAAACATCAGTTGTCTGCCTTCCTCTTTGACTCAACCTCACTTTGTCAGAGGAGAAGGCTCCATCACCTGGGGTAAGGTACAGGGCCTACCTCTCAGAGTAGCCCAATAAAGTGAATGATATCAGTCAGCACTCAGTCTGTCTGTGCTTCTGTTTAGCTATCTGGGCTATGTATCCAGGGCTCCTTGGCAGGAATCAGCTATTACTGTACCAGGGCTTACCAGATCACAGTCAAAGAAATAGAGGCTGGGAAAAACCAACACTTGATGAATAAATAGCCCATTTCATTTGTTAACCCACTAGTTTGTTCATTTCCCTTAGCTACCATGCATATCCTGAGCACTGACTATATATCAGACATTGTGCTAGTTCCAGAGCCAAGCCCTTTCCAAGTTAATGCTGGAGAATAAAGCCTCTCTCTTATGGCCCCACCCCAAACCCTAATAAACCTTACTCTAGTTAACCTTTGAAAATGAGCATATTGCCCCAAATCTCTCCCGATTCCAATTTCCTAATTTTGTAAAATGAGGCTAGTAGGGCCTTGCTTGCTGCCTCCAAAGGGTTCTGAGTAAATCAACTGAGAAAATACGTAAGGAGGTGCTTTCAATTATTAAAGTAATAACTGCTCACCAGCAGTGGTTGCACATGCTTTTAATCCCAGCACTATGTGAGGCTGACGCAGGAGAGTCACACACTGGAGCCCAACCTGGGCAATTTAGTGACTTGGTGATACTGCGTCACAAAATAAAGAAGGAACAAATAAAAACAGCTGAGGATGTACCTCAGTGGGGCCCTGAATTCAATTCTGAGTATTGCTTAACTATTTAATTAAATTTCAAAGGTTAATAGTAATGACACAATGACTAAGATTTATTAATGGTTTGCAATGTCCCACAGAATTAGTCCTACCTAATTTGAAGCAAATTTTAACCAATACCAAACCCTCAAAATTCGTTCTGTTTGAAAATTCAAGTTTTATAAATAATATCGTTTTTATTTCATAATATTACCATATTATTGTGTGAGCTCTGTGTGCCATATATTAAAGTTCAGTGCTTTCCGTGTAATAGCTCATTTAGCCCCCGCTATTATACAGTGTGCAAAATGGGGAGGAGTGTGATTTTTACTCACCTTATAAATAGGAAACGTAAATCGCAGAGAGGCTAAAGAATACTTTGCCTACAGAGACAAGGTCAGTAAGTGATAGTCTAGATTTGAATCCAGGTTTTCTGACTCCAAACTATGAACTTTTAACAGTCATGGTCTACCTTCTCTTAGGAAATATTTCTAAGCTACAAGCTGAGTATCCCTTGTCTGTAAATCCGTGGTCCAGAATACTCTAAAATCCAAATTTTTTTGAGTATCAGTATGACACAAGTGCAAAACTCCACACTATGAAACTTTATTTCATGCACAGAATTATTTAAAGCACTCTATAAAATTACCTGCAGGGTATATGTATAAATTATACATGACACATGAATGGATTTCATATTTAAACTTGTGCCTCATCCCCAAGATATCTCATTATGTATATACAAATATTCCAAAGTCCAAAAATCTCTGAAATTCGAAGCACTTAGGTTGGCAAGCATTTCAGATGAAGGACACCCAAAATGTATTGGTAACGTTACTGGGAAATTTCTACTTTGAGGTGGTAGATGGTGTCCTAAAACTCCAAAGAATCATTTCTACCAGCACTGGAAAAGGAGCCTTACCTAAAAGGTTTAAATTCCATACCCAAGTTTACTGCTTTCACATCCTGGTCCCTTTTACTATCAGACATTTATTTAATTAGGAGACTTATTTGCCTAAGTTTCAGCATCACCTTCACAACATAAAGCTATACTGTAGGAAGTTGGAAGTGGGAGGAAAAGCAGGTGCTGTGGGTAAGAGGAAGATGTAAAAGCAGGTCCCAGGCAAGAGTGTCAGGGATGTGGGGCACTTTCCTGATCCCATAAGGAGGTATAGCCACTAGCTAATAGTTCTCTCTGCATCCTGTTCCATCTCTGCATGCATCCTCGGTGCATAGCCCCTTCATCTTACTGGCAACATCCAGAAGGGTTTTCTCAGACTCTCCCATTCCTCTAGGCTTCTCTCTGGGGTCACAGTGTAAGACCATGGAGTGTTACCTGTTTTGCCTTCCAAGGCATTCATAACAAGCTCCTCCTGTCTGCTGCTGCAGGGTGGCTCCTCCTCCTTACTCTTCAAAATCATAGTTATTATCCTAAGCAGCAGAGCTAACATGTCCAAGAACAAGGCAACGTGCTAAATGCCATATGTGCAATATTCTATTTATTTGTTCATCTATCCAATTAAGGAGTATATTTGAATATTACCTTATTTTCTCAACCATTATTCCTTCTGTTAATCTGAGATGCAACAGGGAACTATAAAATTTATTTCAAACAGTGGGAAGTTCTATGAAAAAGGGGTCCATGGAACTATGAAGGGTGAATAGTGCTGTTTAATACTTCAGTGACCCTGTGTAATTAATAAATAATATTACTCTCCATCTCACAGATGAGGAAACTGAGGCTAAGTGACTTGCCCAAAATTGCACAGCTCATAATTAAGCTAAGTAGAGATTTTAATCCTTGCTAGTCAGATTCCAGAGCTCACACTCTTAACCACTCTACACTAATGCCTCCTCAGTGTGTGAAGTGCATATGTAGCCATTAATTTGAGCCCTATGTATTTGGGTTCTGGTTTCAGCTCAAATGCGTGGAGTTGCAATTGTTTCCAATTAGTTGTGGCTGTGGTTTGGTGCATTTGTTAAAAGAAAGTGTGCATGCAAAGCAGAGGTCACGTGCTAGGCCTTGTGGATATGCACAACATATAAAAAATAATGGCATTCCAAAAGAACTGGGACTCACTGGAGTCCCCACATTTGTTTCCCATTAGCTTATGTTACTCAAATACAAACAGTAAAGCAAGTGTTTACATTGCTGTGGACACGGAAAGCCAGGCCCCCAAAGCATTCCTTGTAGGTTATATAAAGCTGAGCATCCAAATTGTTCAAAATCGGTTTTGTAAGCCTGGCTTAATAGCTTGAAAATGTAACCTGGATTCCACATATTAAAAAATGCCTAGAGAGAGTGTACGAGTAGCCAAAAGAGACAAAACCAGCTAAATCCTCAAAGTATGTACCAAGCCCCTTGTTTGCAGTATCTATTTTGTTACTTATCCTTCATTTTTTAAAATGCTAAAGAGCTTAGAGTCAAGAAAGCTCTTAGCTGTGTACCAGCAGTAATGGAATTTTTCATTCTATCCTAACCAGCTGTCTGAAGCCTTTCAAAACAAACCCGTTCATGATAAGATAGTGTGGTTACTTACAGCACGGTAGATGGCAAGGCTGCGGAAAACAAGCAGGAGGCATCCAATGTCCCCAGGTGCCTGATGCTTACCTCTCCCGACCCCAGCAGTGAAAGCCCTTCCCATCAATTTAGAGTTAATGCTTAGCATCTGAGAAAATGAGATTGAATTTAAAGTTATCTGAAACAAAGGCACAACGGCAAAAAATGTGAAATGAAGATCCCAGTTTGTTGATGTCTTTGCTTAAATCGTGTTTTTCTTGAAGAGTTCTGGACTTGAGGGGAGAAGGTGTTGTTTTTAATGATGTGTTTATCACTTACTCATTGACTTGGTTGAGTCATATCCCCTCTCTGAGCCTTAGGGTTTTCCCTCAATGTGGGAAATGAGGATGACAGTTTTCCTCATTATATAGGTAGAGGAGAGGAGTCAAGGACTATGTAAGAGAACATATGTTCAACTCCAGCACAGTGTGAGGCTGATAAGGCTCATATCTGCGACCAGTATCATGACAAGGGATATATTGTTTATGCCATATAAACAGACTGTGACTGCTGGCATCACTGGCCTAATTTGTCATATTTGATTCCCTGACAACAAGTATATCCCTTGATTCTCTGGGCTCTTGGCAGTCAAGCTTGAGAAGAGCTTTGCCCAAGTCACGATGTCCATTGCTGTAGTGCCCTTTATCATGAATATGGCTTTAAGCATATAAAATTGCTATATTATAAAAAGCCTTTTTCTCTTCACTGTGTACTCAATTTTCTTAAGAAATTATTCCAGACTTTTCTTTTTATCGCACAGCCTTGAGTACCTGTACTAAAGCTGGCTTTAATGTTTCCCTTTCTAATTAAATGAAGTCCATCACCTTTATACAAGGATATTTTCACTAACTACAAAGACAAAAGGTGATGATGGTTATACCTAAGTGGAAAGAAAATCAGATTGCATTTACTTTTAAAAAATAGAACTAAAAGTATGTGACAAGGATTCCAACATGTATGGTGTTAAAATGACTTGTGTCCAAAGATGATTCCCAAAGGATACTGGGAAGTAGACTAACACTGGAGAAGTCTTTCTTAAAATGTAGGCTGTGGTTTACTTATGGTAATTTGGAAGGACAGACCTAGCTAAAAATGGTTTGTATGCTTAACTGCAGATCTACTAAACCAGAAGTTCTGCGAGTGAGGCTCGGGAGCCATTTTATTTACTTGCATTAGAAATCAAACTCAGGGACTTGTATAGACTGAACACCTATTCTGCCAGTTAGCTACACCCCCATCCCAGGGAGCCTCACTTTTAACTGGCTTCCTAGGTTATTCTTATAGAAATTGTAGACTCACTCCCATAATGTATAAGTATAGTACATTAATATCCTCAAGGCTAGGAACCTCATAAGGAAATAATCTGAATATGGGCCTGTTATGGCTTATATCTAGATGCCTACCCCCAAGCCTCAGGAGGTCATTGGTGGGGCTATAGCATATGATACTGGGACATTAAGGGTGTGTGGTACTAAATCAGTCTATTGATCAGTTTATCACAGTTCTGGATGTGGATAATGGGACGGCCCACCCTGGCTTTGGTTGGCACCACCCAAAATGCAGGTAGCCTGGAAGGGGTGAAAGGGAGAGGCAGGCTTGCTGCTTGCTGCTTCCTTCCTTCTGCCTGCACTGTCACGCCATGGACATTTTCCTCTTCAGTGTTCCTCTCCTGTGCCACCCTATCTTATAGCCAGCCGATTATGAACTGAAACCTCTGCAAACTGTGAACTAAATAAACCTTTCCTCCTTTCACTTTAAGTGTTGCGTATTTTATCACAGCAACAAGAAAAGTAGCTAAGACATACAGTGACCTAATTTTCTCCCACTAAGTACATCTCCTAATACACCACCTCTCTGTAGGGGCAGAGACTGGTGACCAAGCTTTCAACACAGGAAACTTTAGGGGTGGAGGGGGGATTTAAGATCCAAATCACACCATATATGATACTTACATATTTAAAATATTAGATTCCACAATATAAATTTATTGTATGCTTAAGCATCTATAATAGCCTCAGTGGCTACAAGAGCTGAACAGAAGGTAAGTGCTGTAGTAAATTCTGAATTATTTTGGGAAAGGTGAGAGAGAAAAAGGAGAGGAAAGGAAAAGGAAAAATGATCAAAATGCCATGTGTGTATACACTAATTCACCAAGATGATTACAAGTATGTATTACAGATGTCTTAAAAATTAAAATAATAAAAAACAAAGACAGTGCTGGATTGTGAAGGGCTTTGTGTACCCTTGCTGTACGGGAAGCAATGCCTGGCAAACACGTCAGACTTACATGTTGCTGTAGAGAGAATGGAGTGAAATAATGGAGTGGACTTGTGTTTTAACACGATATTGACATTGATAATCATTATTCTGAGGCTTAGCTTTTACAAAGCTAACAGGATGCTGTCTTTTGGAAATGGTAAACAGTTAATCAAAAGCATTAGACCCCCAAAGTTACCTGATTTTGGTGCAAGGCCCTCATAATTTTCCTTTTATAAAGCAAGTGATCAGCCTGAAAGACGTTGTAAAGAGTGAGAGAGGGAACAATAAGGTCAATATTGTGAATTGTAATTAGCTGATTTGGTTTCTGGGCTAAATTCCAGGCGGTGCTAATTCCTCAGTCCTAGCTGGCAATCCTTCCACTTTGACCTGTTACCTTTTTTTCAACACTCTGGAGCTTCAGTCTCTCCTCTTAAGAATTTTGCTTTAATAATAGCTTTCTAGTTTTGGATTTGTTTTGTTAATATGTGAGGGTTAGACTAATCAGCAGCTGTCTGTGTAAAAAGGTTTAAAAATATACTATAATCCTCCTTCAATGCTGGAGTTGTCTCTAAAATGGGAGTAATTTAAGACCTAAAGAAGTAGACTCACTGGCAGAGTTTTAAAGGTTTTTTTTTTAATTGCACTTTGTTTTAAACTGAGCCACCAGAGAATACAGGGGGCATTGTACAAGAGGTTGAAAAATGGTCTCTTAAAAATTAGCTACAGGTCTTAGTCAGGGTCATCCAGAAGGGTTTAGCTATTCATTCGCAAGTTCTATAATTAATCTGGGCTTTGGCTTTCTCCTTTTTCATGAGGTTGTGGAAGTAGCTTTTAAAGAATTAAAGATACCACGCCACTTCATTTTGCTTCAGTGCAGTAGCACATTTATCAAATGCCTACTGTGTTTCAGATACTACTTTAAATGCAGTGGGGTTCAAAGATATATAAGATGCGGTCTCTGGGCAGCTTACAGTCTACTGGTAGAGAAAAGTCATATATATAATTAAGTTATACCAGATTGCATACAAAAAGTGGCATTAGGGGGTTGAGATAAAAGGAGTAATGGTGAGAGTGGGGTCCACCAAGAAGATTTTAATAAGGACATAGCGTTTGAACTTGGTTTAAAAGTTTAGAAAGCTTTCAATGGAAATGCAGAACAACTCATAGTATGTTCTCAGGTTATATTTACTGGCGGTATTAATAAAAGGCTCAGAGGTAGATGTACTTGAGAAATAGCAAATTCACTACCTAACCACAAATTGCCCTTCTGTAAAAAATTCTATTTCAAGTAGTGCGTGACATGTACAAAGGATGCATTCTTGAAATTAATATAAAATGCTTATGTCAGAATCAATTTTCCCATAAGAAATAATGGAGCAAGAGAAGATGGGGGATTTTGGTGAAACTGAAGCAATGTTATAGGTTTATTTTGCAGTTCTCAAAGAATGGTTTGTGGACCCTGGGAGTCCATGAAACACAGGAATTGACAAGGTTAAAATTATTTGCATAATACCAAACGTGATTTGTCTTTTACTGTGTGATGTTTGCACCAGTGGTACAAGAGCAATGACCACTGGCAGTGCTGGATGAATCAGGGTAGTCATCCCTGATGCGCACTTGCAGGAAAATAAAAGGCAGTTTCACTTTAAGGATATTTGCCAGTGCGGTAAAACTGTTATCCATTTTACTAAACATCAATCTTTGAGTATGATTTTTAATAGTCTGTTATTAAATGAGAAGTACACTTACTGCGTTTATGCTGCAAAGTGTGTGTCAACATGTGTCCCAGAGAAAAGCACTTGTGAGAACATTTGGTGAGGCAAACCAGCCTCTTTTTTCATTTTGACTCGAGCGAATGACTGACAAACTATGGCACTGCAGACTTGAGTATATGCTAGACATTTTTTTGGAAAGGAACAAAGACAGCCTGTCAGCTCAAGGAAAACAACTGCTAGGATTTATTACCAATGATAAAACCCTAGCTTTCAAGAGAGAACTAAAAGTTTTGGAAACTCGCATCTGCCTCCATACGCTTTGGAGCTCCCCAATACTTAGACGTTTCTGTTGAGATCAGTGGTGATACTGAATGAGGTGTTTTTCATACCGTGTAATAAAAGGCGTCAGCATGTGGAGGGCATGCATAGCTCTGTGGGCCGATATTTCCCACATGGTCCTTGCAAGATGATAGAAAATGAGGAAAAGCCTCATTCAAATTTCAAAACATACCAAAGGGTTTAATGTAGCAGGGCACGAAATGGTCATTTATTGAGCTTTTGCTGTGTGTGGGATATCCAACTATCAAAAAGGTTACTAAAATACTTCTCTCTCTTTTCCCATTACATATTTGTGGGAGGCCGGATATTCTGTGAATGTTTCACCCAAAACAACACGTCACAAAAGACTGCATGGAGAAGCAGATATAATAATTAATCTATTTTACATTAATCTGGACATTAAAAATATTTGCAAAAATGTAAAACAATTCCGCCCTTCCCATGAATTATTTTACATCTGAGAAAATATCCCAATTTTTCCTTTTAAAATGTATATGGTTTATTATTATGTTTACCTGAGCTATAAATTAATTTTTTAAAAGTTTTCCAGTTATAAGATTGAAGATAAGAAATGTTGACAGTTAAAACTCGTACAAACGAACCTTCTCTGGGATTCTCAGTAACAGTTTAAAGGAGTCTTGAGTGACGGGGTGAAGTTTGCAGGAGCAAAGCCCTGGGTTCAAGCCTTAGTACTAAGAATGAAGTAAAATAAAAGGAGTCCTAAGATCAAAAGTTTTGAGAGCCAGCTATTTTACCCCACACTGATATGCTATGAATTCAGATATGCAGCATGATGGTCTAGGAGAGGTGGAAGAGTTGGCAAGGCGAAGAGTGTCAGAGTGGCAAAGTGGAGACACGTTGGCTTGAGAGATAGTAAGGACGCTGGCTTCTCCAACTCCGCTAGAGGCTGTTGGCCAGGAAGGACTCTTACGCACTTTCTCTCTTTGCATAAAAAAATTACCTGTGGAGCCACATTTCTCTATGACATACAGCTTTTACTAGGTAGCTCTTGTGGTAGCAGCTAAATCACAGGTGGCAAACATAAAAGTATACTTCACAGTGACAAAAAACAGAGATAATGGAAACCACAGGCACCACACCATGCCTCTGTATGTAGTATGGCTTTTCTTTTCCCGGCTACCTCTTCCGCAATCACAATAATCACAGTTTCTCTATATCCAGCAGTTTTTGATGGTTGTCGTGTAAGAAAGGGGGGAGAGTGGGACTGAAACTTAGAACTAGAAGGGGTTGACAGAACAAAAGCTAGTGTAGGAACACAGGGCATTAAAATGAAGCCTAGGGAAGAAATGATGAGAAAAAAGAAAACGCAGTGTGATAGCAGCCCTCAGGGATCGTTCACACAGCAGGCTGGTCTCTGGGTCAGTAGGGAGGTAAGAGCCCCATCAAATTAAGAAGGCATTGACCATAAGGACTGAAAAGCCAGGGACTGAAGAGTAAAACCAATAATGTCTCTTAATAAGCATATTGTAAGTCAAATTCACTTTGCTTTACTGTATCTTTGCTTTACTGCATCTTTCTAAAATTGTGGAAGAAGGAAATATTTAAGATTTTGCCTTTAAAAGGATGGTATGCTAGGGATAAGTTCCTGGGGGTTGTTTGAGTTTGGAGGCATTTTGTTATACTGAACAACTGCAATTGAATGTAGTCATAGAAGGTACAAGAAACAGAACTTGCTGCTGACATTGGGAGGTCACCTGAAATTCTGAAGAAGTAAACGTATATTATCTTTTATTTTAAAAAGTTTTCTAGTATTTAAGACAGAACACGAAACTTATAAGGACTCATTTGAAGTGCATAAAAGGACACTACTAGTATTTTAATTTGGCAAGAGGCGTTTATTATTTTAATTTAGTGAATGTAAATATGGTCCTCAGGGACTTTCATAGTGATCTTTTCTGATCTGGGTGACGTCCTGGCCTATACATGTGTTTTGCTGATCATTTCTTAAGTTGCTTATCAATGTGTTCCCCTGCTATAGAGATTCCTAGAAACTCAGCTCCCATGGTATGGGAAGATCTCATGCTATATACTTCGTGGCTACTGCATGATATCAGTAGAGGGAAGCATTGGAGACTCATGTCAAATGCTATGGAAGTCTCCAGGAATATGCAGTTTATACCTATTTAAATTTTAAAACTATTTTTTAAGGCTTTGATGTGATTTATTCAATGTATTTACTGCCTCCTGCTAGGAATACACCATTCTACACCTATTGGAGAAATAAGAGGAGACCCTGAATTTCTGGTTATTTTCTTTCAGCTCCTGAGAACCATGTCTGTGCCCAAAGGCAGAGCTCTGGATAAGACTCTGGATGAGGAAGGGTTTACAAGTGGAGACTGTGGGGACGATGAGGATGAGTGCATCGGAGGCTCCGGCGATGGAATGATTAAGATGAAGAATCAGCTCCGCTTCCTTGCTGGTAACTGATTCATGATCTTGTTAGCTTGAAGCTGAGCCAAAAATGGTGGCACCAAGGAATTACAAGTCAACTGAATCTGCTCTCTATGCCTCCCCTAAAACCCCTGCAACACACAGTGCCATCAGTTTTAGGAATGACTACACTCAAGAAAAATGAAGTTTGCAGATTGCCCTTTTTTATCTCTGGCCTTGAGTAGGTTAAAAAGGTAACTTCCTGTCTTTCATTGTCTAAAATGAACCGACCTAATCAGTTGGCTCTGTTCCCGTTAGACATTTCCTTGGTTCTTCTGTTATAAAAGGAAGCACAACCTTGGGAGTCTTATGAAAACCAGTGATGGGACAACTTTCAAAGAAGAGCCATAAGCTGACCCTCTCTTCTTTGAACATCATGTTAGTTTTGTTTTCTTTCTTACAAGCTGTGACATGTTACTGCGGAGCTACATAAAACAGCATTAACAACAGAAAAGATTGCACAGGACTACTGGGATCAAGAAGGCAAAGCAAAAACCCCTTTAAATTTCTGTTATATATCATAGTTTACATAGTCCCTTTAATACAGATAAGCATTCTTCATTTTACAGGTAAGAAAACTGGGGCTCGGAGAAGCAATGAGGTTTCGCTAAATGGAAGATTTCAAAGTCTAACCGGGGTCCTGAGACTCCAGTGCCATGCCCTTTCCTCTGCAGTAGTTTTCTAAGTGAAACATCATATTGCCCAGTCTCTGAGATGCTATACATGCTCCTGTTTCCCCTCCAACTCCATTGCTTGACTAGCTCTTCTCAGTCTTACGCTGAAACTGGCGATCATCCAGAGGTCTCTTCTTAAACCTCTTTTCCTCCTCCAGAGAAAATCCAGATCTTATCCACACTCCCTC
This sequence comes from Dinomys branickii, assembly GCA_004027595.1. NCBI lineage: Eukaryota > Metazoa > Chordata > Mammalia > Rodentia > Dinomyidae > Dinomys > Dinomys branickii. The sequence goes on along the minus strand of PVLD010006473.1, from coordinate 1,838 downwards.
TTCCAATGATTTTTGAAATTCTTCATCCTCTATTCTTTTCCTTGCAAGAAAAGGAAACTAACATGAGATCTACCCTCTTAACAGAATTATGTGCATGATACAGTATTATTAGCTTTAGGCACAATGTCATACTGTATTAAGATCTTTAGAACTTATTTGTCTTATGTAACTGAAACTTTACACCTGTTGATTAACAAATCATCCTTTTTCCTCCTGTACCCCCTGCAACTATTTTACTTCCTACTTGTATGAATTTTTTGCTTTTAGAGATCTCATATAAAATAGAATCAAGCAGTATTTGCTTTTCTGCAATTGGCTTATTTCATTTAGCATAATGTCCTCAGGCTTCCACCATGTCTATCATAGGGCAGAATTTCCTTCATTTTTTAAGGCAGAATAATATTCTATTGTATGTAAATACCATGGTTTTGTTACCCATTCATCCACTAATGAACACTGTGGTTGTTTTTACCTCTTGACTATTGCATGTGATGCTACAATGAATGATCTTCATTATACCACTATGAGGATAATTTAGAAAGTCATTACCACCAGTCTTGACTGCTCTGCTGAGCTATCATCTTACGTCTCCTACTAAACATTTCTGTCTGGTGTCCCACAGTTACCCTCAGTGTGTTGTGTCATAAATCATATATATTGACTGGCCCTCTCAAACCAGATGTCCCTTAATATTCTTATTTTTGTAATGCCATTGTCATTCTCCCAGTCACTGAGGCTTAAATTAAAGTCATCTTTGATTCTTTTCCTTTGTCCCTCATATGCAATTGGACTCCAAATCCCTGTTGCTTCTTTCTTTGCTATTTTTTCTACTTCTATCACTGTTTCTTTTCAATTCCCTGCCCCCACCTTCCAGCATATGCTACTGCAATCATATCTTAAGTGGTCTTCAGGCTTCTAGACTAAGGTAAGAGTATTGAAAGCCTTAGGCTAGCAGATTAGAGAACAAAGAATCAGGGGCCTGGGCAGAAGATTCCGTCAATTCATCATGCACAGATGCCAGGTTAATCTTTCTAAAGCATTTCATAGCTCTCCCTAGCTCAACTGCCTTGATCCTGTCCCCATTGCCTTGAGGATAAAGCTCAGATCCTTAGCAGAGTTCTTAGAGAGCCTTCTGGTCTAGTCTAAACTATGCTTCTGGCTTTATTTCCTACCATTAACCCCATAGGATCTTTCCACTTTGGTTTTTCAAGAAAAGCAGTATTTGTACCCTATGAGCATGTAAACCTTGCCCATGTTTATTTCTGTATAAGTGCTTCTCTTTCCTTCTTAAATTGTACTTAACATTCAAAATACAATACAGGTATGATACAGTGAAAAGGAAATAGGTCTAGGGGTAGAGCAAACCTGTATTTGAGTTCTTACTCTAGTTCTAATGAGCTAGTATGATCTGGAATAAGGTTATCAATCTCCTATGTCTCCATTCCCTCATCCCATCAAATGGGGTTCATAACCCCAACTTCATAGGACTATTGAAGGATTAAGTAAAGTGGAGAAATTTAGAAAGTGTTTATCCAGTACATGGCATATTCTAGATGCTCTATGTTTGTTAGTGTCCCTCCATGATATCTTTTCCAACCATCTCAGTCCATGGATCTATCTCCTGAATGACTAAACCAAATTTTTTTTTTTTTTTAGAAACATAAAAGTACAAAAACATATTGACAAACAGACACCCATTATCATAGAAAATAGTACAATCACAACTAATCTATAGACAAGGTGATATGGTCTCAACAGTAGTTGTTGCTTTATCCATTGATATCTTCGAATTGTAGATGTATGGACCCATATACAGACATGCAAATTTAGTCAGGCCG